>JAUMGZ010195207.1:0-12925 GCA_032359645.1 Pododesmus macrochisma | reverse complement strand
TCATTCGGACAAGTGAATTTTCAAGTTAGCTTAGTCCTCGGACAAGTGCCCTGAAAAAATATTTGTACACCCCTGATGATTTGTGATTGACATGTTAAGCAACCTGTTGACAGTGATTAAGCAGGAAAGGTCATTCAGTTATGTTTGACCAGTACATGGTTTTTGTATTAAATGAACAAGGCAAACTAACTAATTCAAAGTTTAACACCATGTCGTATGCCTGACACACAATTGCACATGTTCTACTTTATGGTCTTCTCCGGCTTTGCTTCATAGATATGTTTGAAGGTGTATCTCAAAATTGATATACAATGTACCTTCCGTTTCGATTTCTTATACATGTAAGTTTTATTGTACCCAGCGCCAACATGTTGTTAGAATTTCGTGTGTTTTTGCAATCAACAGTTATGGCTGTACCAAAAATGTTAGAACTACAAACTGCTATATTATTTTTTTTAAAGAATGACAAAATAATCTATTTAATGACAGACAGCTGCAGACAGTTATTGTGAATACGTATTTTGTTTTTAAAAAGTGGATGCTTTTTACACAACTAATACATGTAATGAAGTAAAGCATTCGACAGTTGTCGTCAAGTAGTGCTAGGATTATTAGCCAATGAAATGCTCGCAATGCAGTTCTACATACAACTTGGGTGTGGCTTTACACATGCTTTCGGAAATTTTACTTCGGTCACTGTTGCTCAATTTTCATAGGTTATCTTGGTGGTCATGGTGGGTGGTCATTTTGCTTTAATGCCGTGTTGCACGTGACAATCCAAGTGAAATTTCACATTCGAGAACATTTGAGTGAAATTTCAACTAAATGCAACAGTACATTGAGGCCAATGAGTCTTTCATATTGAACAAACTACAAATCTTACATTTTATTATGTGCAAACTTGGAGAACAAATCTTTGATATTCTGTTGCTTGTTTGTGGCATCAGCTTTTGTTTTGGATTTCTTTCCTCTAGATAATCCAGACACCCTGCAACCTCCTTTAGTTAAACCTAAAATATATATAAAGTCTATATTAGGCTAAGAACATTCTGTCATCAAAACTTTAAGGATGAATGTATTTAAAATATATGCTTGCATATGATATGAGCCATTTGATGTCATGTCAATGATGATAAATCCCAAAATTAGTTGCCTTGGTTTTGGGGCTAAAATAGCCTTTTATTGATTTTTTTTTTTTTAAATGTTACCAATGCCAACTTATCTTTAGTTGTTTTTATGTTGTCAACTATACTAGTAGCATTAATATGTCTTGAAAATGATTTAAGTTGTGATGGCAGACATAATTTTTATTACTTTAAAAATTGTTATTATCATCTGCTTTACACTCATGATGATGTGGTTATAATATAACTGAGAAGCATGCTTTTATATAGGTGTGTTTGGCCTGAAAAGGAAAGGTTTCTTTCGCTTGAAAATTTTACTGATGGATATGATATTTATCGATCATCAGAATCGACATGTCCTAAACTGATCACAAATCAATGATAATTAGTCTATCACTGTCTGTGTAATAAATTTAGTTCATTTTGTTTAATTGTCACCAACTGAATGCAGTAGCCACATTAAAATTCAAGGATGTGTACCAAATTTGGCTTTGAATAGTCATTTTATTTTTAAGTTATTGATGAAAACAAGCGTTGGGACAAATGGACCAATCAGAACAAATCAGTCATCAAATATTTTTTGGCAGCAAGTTCATTTTAAAACTTGATGTATTTTATCAATCAGAAGCTGTGCATCCATACTTAATTTGGGTTTAAATCAGTCATTTTGTTATGAAGTAATTTTAAAAGGAAAACTAGTTTGAGATGATCCCAAACTCTATATTCTATAATAAAGTGTAAAATAAGGAATATTCACTTACCTTTATTTGTTGATGGAAAACTAACTGCAGTCTTAAATAAAATAAAGGAATAAATAGATAAACAAATAAAATATTTAAAACAAAATCTGCTACAAGTCATGGCACTCAACTTAAAATTACATTACAAGAAATATTAACTCAACATTTTAACAATTCATAGATATTGTATGCAATCAAAAATGATATGTTACGATACTAAAGAAAAAGACATGATATACACTAGGGCTGTGCGGTGCACCACGGTTCAGCATGTTCCATTGGAGTCACGAATCAGGAATACCGGAAAACGGTTTGGTTTGGTTCTAAAATTATAGTACGCTTTAGTAAACAAAATGGTGGCGAAAAGTGTGGGACCAACTTGAATTTTTAGAAAATGAGGGAAAGTAGACACAACTGTGACTGTTTACAAGTTACGTGCGGTAATATTAAAATATATAACGGGGTTGGCAAGTTCTACGAGTGCTTGACAGTTGCTAGTGGATCGTTTCCCCGACGATGAACTGTCAGTGTCAAGACAAGAGGGAAAACTAGAATCAGCCAGCGAATGCCGTGTTTCGTCTGCATATATATGAGCATTCATAAAACTTGTCGATCCCGTTAATGAAAAATTGTCCAAGATTATCTTCTTTTTACTCTGTTTTCCTGCCAATGTTCATCTGGTCATAGTTTCAGCATTATTTAACCATTTATTGTTTTGTTAACAGTTTTGTTTGACCCTTAATAAAGGTACATGACAATGTGTGATCTATTTCAGTTTTGTTATTTTGTGAGTGAACGACAAAACTTGTGGTCAATAAATATAATCGAATCGAAATAAATCGAATCTAGAGGGTATGAACCGAAATCGAACAGATTCGAGAAAATCCTGAATCGTCCCAGCCCTACTTGGCATTTCATGTGGCCTCAGGCTATCGGTCTACCGCTAATTTCCCACACTGTTTATTTTTTACAAGGTTTTGATGAGAGAATGTTGTCTAAAATAAAGATTATTTTTGTACAATGTTTAGATGGGTGAAGTGTCGTCATATAAATCAGACAAGGGTCTGACTTGGGAAATACGTTATAACGATAACACAATTACTGTACGTTATAAAACTCAATATTGATAGTCTGCTGTATCAAGTTTTTCTGAATTTACCGCTGTTTTGTCGTTTGTTGCATGCTTGTAGTATCTTTGAGACATTCCCGTAAACGTCATGTGACAGTCATTCCAATGGAGGAGAAGAAACAAGAGAGCAACGTGAATGAGTTTACGGTACATTTTTTGTCCGATTTTTCAATAAAATAATGCAATAATTGGTCATCTATTGGAAGGAAGTTTAACAGCCTGGCTACTTTTAAATGCTAACATATTATTTTTTTTAGATTAAGATAGACTTATTTTTACGATTTATTGATTTTTTACCAAGACAGGTAGCGATTATGGTGGTTTGCACATGCTTTGTACCCAAACTATATTGTAATGTAAACAAGTTACCAAATTGCATCCATCATTTTGATTTAGTATCAATATTGAGTTTTATAACCTACAGCTAAGTGCCAATGTCTGAAATATTCAAGTCATTTCTGTTCAAACATGTTTTGATGTTTGAAATGTCGGCTTAAAAAGGCAATTTTGTACAATGTTGTGATGAGCAAGTGTTATCTTAAATATACATGTATCTCATATTAATTTATGCTTTGCAGTCTTTGTTAAGACTTAATTGGAGAAATCTAATATTCACAAATTTAAATTATGTTCACAGAAACAAAACACTAACTCTTTTTCTGTGATATAAATGGAAACGTATTAACTCGTCCTGAAAGGAGGACAATAGAATTATAAGCGAGATCCAGTAACGAACCTCAAAACGACAACAACGCAACATGCTCGCCATCTGACGGCGCAACACTAACAAGGAATCTTTCCTTCAATCTAGGCCAATTAATTATAATATGGCTAATCCCTTGTCCAATAACAGACAAGCTGAAAGATCTGCCATCGGAGGAAATATTGTTGGGAGATAAAAAAGAAGAGCGTTCTTGGAATAGGCCTTCTTACTCCTGCTAGCTGAAAATTGATTTTTTTTACACAGTGTTTCCTTTTGGTCTAAATTTAGAAGTAAGGAAATCGATATGTTTACACAGTTTTTATGCCCTACAATGTTTATCTGATGATAGCTAGCTAATATCCAGATTACGAAATGTTTACATTTATAGTAGAAAAATGTGACACATAATGTTTTATCTTTTTTAAGTTTTGCACTATATATAATTACATGTGAATAATATACATGTATAGTTCATTAGCAAACAATGCATTGTCATACTGGTGTATCCTGCTCATATCAATACATCACAATTTAATATTACTCGGTACGATGCCCAATCAGTTTTTTACGACACATAACAGAATTGTTTTATATTTCTTGCAAATAAACTAATGAACCTATGGACATCTTGCCAGTCCATAGTAATTGGGAATTAACTCTGAGAGGGGATTTGGGGTCATTGTCCCCTTTTAACTACAAAAGGACCCCCTTAAAATTATAAAGGGGCTAATGTTGTACCTAAAATCCCAGAAAATTATTGCTAAATGAAGAACATCACTCAGATGACCCTTGAGTTATAATAATCTCCAATCTGGCTGGGCGTTGGCCCAGTGCTTAGGGCGTTCACTTTGTGCTGGTAGATCGGTGCTAGAATCCAAGGTTATGGGTTTGAATCCTGGTCGCATCACTAGGCAATCTTCTCTCTCCCTGCTAAGCGCTCAGCATTACTGGGTAGGAAGAGGACTGGTTGGCTCTGTGTCATGATAATGTGACCAAGTGAAGTACTGTGTCAATGTTTGTTTTTAGTTTTTTTGGGGGGTTTAGCGTCCCTTTAACTCATTTTAGGTCATATTGAGACGTGTCTGGTTGCGACAGTGTGCACTTTTGGCGACTTTAAAGTGCTGTCTCACTGAAATATCACGACGCAGACACATTGACATGATACTTCACTCGGTCACATTATACTGACACTGAGCCAACCAGTCCTTCTCCTACCCATTGCTGCATGTTAAGCAGGGAGCGAGAAGAGTGCCCAATTTAAACGTCTTGGGATATGGCGCCACCAGGATTCGAATCCTCGATCGCGGATTCTCTTTACCAGTGTACTGACACGAGGCGAACACGCTTACCACTGGACAACCGCGCCGGTATCGTGCCAATGTGTCTGTGGCGTGATATTTCAATGAGACAGCACTATAAAGTCACCATAAGTGCGCCCTGTCACAAGCAGGCACCATCTTAATAATGACCTATACATGAGTTAAAGGGACGATAAACCCTTATGAAACAAACTGCATTTTGGACAAATATATCATGAATTTATACAGATAACTGATGGAAGAATAGTCCTACTGCTCTAAATGGTTCCATAACAGAGAAATGTTGATGCTAATTTTTTAAAAGAATATATTAGAATTTTAATCAATTAAATTCCATGTTCCTGTGACTTATAATTCCCAAGGAGCAGGGAAAGCAAAATTTTTAAAATGGCTTTTATTCCGAAAAAATCTTGTGTATTCAAAACAAATAATTATAACAGACAAGTATGACACTAATTCAACTTCTCAACATGTAAAACAAATTTGAGAAAAACGTATTTTTATCAGCCTACAGTATATATATAGCTATTTGTCAGCTCAGTTACTTGGTGTTAATTATTTCTGATAACTGAATTCTTCTGACCTTATTTCATTCTTGACATTAATATTGACTGTACTTTACAGTTTGTCAATGTTTGATAATCAGGTTTTATTGGATTGTAACACTTCATTAACAAGTACATAACAGGAAATATTCACTGCTTATTCTATTACATGACAGTGCAAATTCTGACATTGTCCATTAATAATTTTATGTACTTGAATGTTATTGAGACATCATGTTTTTAACATTTTTGCTTTAATTTTAGCTTTCAAATTTTTGAGTAAAAAGGTGAAAAGTATTTTATTTTTTTATTTATTTTTAATATACATTTAAAAAATTTAAAACTGATATTATATAATATATTAATTTGATACATAATAAAGTGTAAACAATGTAACGTATTAATAGTCTGTACAACACTGAAAACAATATTGTATTACATAAGACTACAAAGTATCTTTATAAACAATGTAAATATATATTATGTCTTGAATAATGTACAACAATGTACAATAATGTTCATAAATCACATACTTTAAAATTATATGTACAATGTATAATTGAATTGGCTACCATATTTTAAACAATGTATAATAATGTATAATATATTCTACAAAAGTGTACATTTTTGTTGTGTATTTAAAAAATATACAAGTACATTTGTTATTACCCACCATTTGTACACAACACCATGTAAACAAAATGCTGCCTTCAATAATTACTATCAAAATGTTTGACCTTAGCTCCATTTGTATTCCCATAATTAACTTTTAATTAAATCATAATTTTGATTGATTACAATCAGCAATTAAATAAACCAGTGTTCATAATTAATCTAATCAATAGCCTATAAAAACCTACTGTCAGCAATCAGATCACACAGAAATGACAACTATATCAATTTACAGCTAACTGCATTCTGAGAATACAAACATCAATCAATTTTTTAATTTCCCCATGAGCAGCATACATGTCAGAGTGACTTTGTTTTGTTGAAAGAAAAACATCAACAAGAGTAAGTATTAAGACACGAAGCTACTTCACTCACTGATGAAGAAACGTATAACCCCAACCCTATAAACACGGCTAATACATGTACATATGTTAATACAATCATTCTGGGCTGGATAAGAAATATATGTAGGTATTTTGCCTAAGAGGCTATTTCATAAGTGAACAAAATGGCTCCCCGATAATCAGGTCAGAGCATAAGGCTACACACAGTGCTCAGCATTCTGACCTCACCACTCTGTTTTCTACAATAACACAATGGCAGGACAGTGTGTAGCGTCAACACAATGGCTACTTGCTGAAAAAAATCGACAACAAATTTACTAATGTTCTCAAGTTTTTGTCCAGGCATTGATAAGATCAAGATTATACAAGGTCCGGTTTTGTTTATTCTCGGTCAACGACCATCGAGAAGTTGTGTACCAAAGGCACATTCCTGGTTTAACATGAACTCGGTGATTGTGCGCTGGTTCAGTGTGTGCATCTGGACCTTTAAAAGTCAAAATAGTGCACATTTCTACTGTGAATACAACGTAATGTTTGACAGTTAACAATCGACAAAAATTAGCAAATAATAGAAATGCGTTAAAAAATATGAAAGTTAAAGCATATCAAGATTGAACCCTTCGTGGGCCCCCCTTTTCTCTTTGAGATCACTGTATGAAAAAAAATAAAAATTCCTGCTTCAAACACGCATAGGAAAAAAATACCACAACAAACAATCGCGCTCGATACACAGCGATCTATAACATGACCATGTGACAACCATGTCACCTAAAGCCTAACATTAACAACAACACGTGTATTAACGGTGGTCATATAAATGGTCAGCACTGAGATCATCTGATGGCAAAATTGGGCCACGCAAACCAGGGCGAACGGATCGGCCATGTTGTTTTTATGAAAGGGTCACAGCATTGTACGATGCGATGTCGACTTCGGGGGGAAATATTTGTAGAAAAATCTCACTCACCTTTAACAGGGGGGCTCCAAATTATTATCGTAAACACAGCGATAATGTAAAATAAAAACGACGCCATATAGCCAAACACATGAGGAATAATGTTTGTTGTTTTCAATAAGAACTATGCAATGTGTATATCCCTGTTCTAGCGTTTCCAGTCAGGGCCACTGAACCGTGTTCCGAACTATAATCCTTGGCTATTACATTGAGCACGCCATGGTACGCCAAACGACTCCAACTGGCCGTTAGGTTTTACACACCTGACAATAACATTTGGCGAACAAACGTGGACATTAAATTTAGGAAGAAATCTTCTTTTTTCTGACATCGTCTTAACATTTACACGACACAGAGCATGCGCTAATGTCAGGCAATTTATATCGTATACTTTGCATTGTGGCGGGAAGTGGGAAGAAGATAGAACAGCCATGGTAACACGAGGTCAACATAGGGCTTTCTTTCCCGCTAAAATGTCACAAACAACCGTGATCTCTCCGGCCGAGTTACGCCATTTGTTTGTTGTACCTATTAATCTAACTGTACGTTGTGTTGACAACACCCCAATGTGAACACAATTGAAGATGTTTTTACAGGCGAATCAATATATGCTACCACATGCATATCAAACGTAACCCAATACACAAAGAGCAGATAAGTTATAACTGAGTCGAATTTCATTCATAATTTTTTGTAATAATAATATTTGTTTGTATCTTTGCCGATGACAAGAATTGCGTTATGTTATCTAAAGAGCGTGATAAGGGGATCAGATTCGAGCACCTGTCGTTGTGATACCTGTATCGTTAATTGCAATCAGCTGATAAATGTACTCGTATAAAGAGGGGTTATCTGAGGGTATCTAGATAAAGAGGCGTGCGATTAGAATGGGGTGTATTAACACGCATCGCCGCTCTCTTTGACGAGATAAGACATTTATATCAAATCACCTTCAAGTTCATTTATATCACAAAACAAATATGAAATAATTACAAATACATACGTAACGCACAAAAACATTCTAACATGAACTTCGTTTTTTATACAATCTTTTTTCATGAATAGTTTTAAATTAAGTTTGAGCACTCAAATTACGTCCAAGTTTAAATTAAGTACTTAAAACATCATATCCGAGTTTTGAGTATTTAACTTTAAACATCATATCCGAGTTTTAAGTATTAAACTATAAACATTACGTCCAAGTTTTGAGTATTTCAATACAAACATTACGTCAGAGTTTTGAGTATTAAAATACAGACATTACGTCCGAGTTTTGAGTATTAAAATACAAACATGACGTTCAAGTTTTGAGTATTCTAATACAAACATAACGTCCGAGTTTTGAGTATTAAAATACAAACATTACGTACGAGTTTTGAGTATTAAAATACAAACATTACGTCCGAGTTTTGAGTATTCTAATACAAACATAACGTCCAAGTTTTGAGTATTTAAACACAAACATGATTCCGAGTTTTGTGTCTTTAAATACAAACATTACGTCCGAGTTTTGAGTATTTAAAATACAAACATTACGTCCGAGTTTTGATTATTTAAATACAAACATTACGTCCGAGTTTTGAGTATTAAAATACAAATATTACGTCCAAGTTTTGAGTATTAAAATACAAACATTACGTCCGAGTTTTGAGTATTCAAATACAAACATTACCTCCGAGTTTTGAGTATTAAAATACAAACATTACGTCCGAGTTTTAAGTATTAAAATACAAACATTACGTCCGAGTTTTGACTATCTAAATACAAACATTACGTCCGAGTTTTAAGTATGTAAATACAAACAATATGTCCGAGTTTTGGCTATTTAAATACAAACATTATTCCGAGTATTGAGTCTTTAAATACAAACATAACGTCCGAGTTTTGAGTATTTAAATAGAAACATTACGTCCGAGTTTTGACTATCTAAATACAAACATTACGTCCGAGTTTTGACTATTCAAATGCAAACATTACGTCCGAGTTTTGAGTATTTAAATACAAACATTACGCCCAAGTTTTGAGTATTTAAATACAAACATTACGTCCGAGTTTTGACTATTTAAATACCAACAATACGTCCGAGTTTTGAGTATCAAAAACAAACATTAGGTCCAAGTTTTGAGTATTTAAATACAAGCATTACCTTCGAGTTTTAAGTCATAAAATAAAAACACGATGTCCGAGTTTTGAGATTCAAAAATTAAAATGAACATTTACGTTTTGGGCATAAATTTTTAACTTATATGATGGTAGTATATTTGAATTTAAAATTACATCAGATACATTTAAAATATTTTATTGCGTTACAACACATGCAATTTGGGAGATGACACATTAGTTTTAACAGTCGTTTCCCTTCCTGATCATTCAAATTAACATGATTATAAGGTATTATTACTGTCATATATATAATATGTTCATTACGGCAATAAACGAACGGACGAACCAACCAATCACGGAACGGACGGACGGACGGACATATGGGTGTATGTAGCATGCAATATAAAAAGCAGAAACCCTCACAGTTAAAGCTAACTGTCAAATTAAATGCTTCTCTGTAAAATATACAACAAAGAAAATCACAAATATCTACTAGTCGGTGTGTGTGGTAAGGCGTGTACAGGATGGCGAGAGCGCTCACGCGAGTGTTTGCTACGATGGCCGATAGCGGCCAGGCAAAATATATATGTCTACACATCAAACGATTTGTACTTAAATTTACAAAACAAAGGGGCACTTTTTGCTGAAGTGTTAACACGTTTTGTAACAGTATGCTACCAATAATTAGGGACAATTTTTGTTTGTTTGTTTGGTGTAAACACGTTTTGTCTCTTTATTATGGTGGCTGATTAGGGCAATTTTAACTTTTTCGCCGCGAAAAAGCGAAAAAGCGCCGTTTTATTTCACTTAACGGCGCTTTTTCGTGGCGTCAAAGCGCCGTTTAGTAATAATAAAACGGCGCTTTTTTAGCTTTGTCGCGGCGACAAAGCGAAAAAGCAAAAAAGTAAAAGTGGCCCTAATCAGCCACCATACTTTATTGTGTGAAATATAAGGGACACTTTTATCAACAAGTAAACGTTTTCTGTCCCTATAATTGTAAATGAAATAGGAACGTTTTTTGTTTACTTTGAGCAATTTGTGTACCCATTAAGAACGTAAAAGGGGCAGTTTTTGTTAAGTGTTAGCAAGATTTGGCACAGCTGTTTTGAGATATGGACATGTTTTGCCAGGCCGCTATCGGCCATCGTAGCAGGCGCTCGAGTGGACGCTCGCCATCCTGAACACGCCTCTGTATCAATATCTGTCACGCTAAATTTAGACTGGTTACCTCCCCTAATGTGCTGCGCAATATAGTTTGTATGACACGACTGGGAACCCGTGTACCTAAATTTTCAATTAACTCAGGGGAGATAACCAGTCAAGCGGACGACCATCAAACGTTAGAATTTTTACTGTTTTCGTTGCTGTTTTCGTCTTGCGCGTTAAACATACTCATACATTACAACATATACATCTACAAAATATAGATAAAGAACGATGGGGAAAGGTAAATGTTTACAATCTTGACGGCATTTCTTCAATAATGAATTATAAACATATTTCTAGTTTAATTACACCAGGAACTTTCACTCCCTGTTAACGCCGCTTACATTGTTCTATTTAAGCCATATGTACACCAATACATCATTTAATTTAATACTACTTAAGGATGTATTAGTGGAAGAACCGAACATTTTATAAAATCAAACTTTTTTTCTATTGTTGATTTTTGGAAAGAAGAGGTCCTGGAAAGACTTTTACATAAAAAAAATCATATGTTGCCGCACTTCTTTTTCTTCCAGAGCCACTCTAAAGTAGTGCGTTTGAAAGTAGCTGAAATTAGAATTTGCCCGAATTTCTTTACAAAGAACCAATTATGTGTTCGCATTTCTTATGTTGCATACCAGAAAGGAAGTTTTTATTTAAAATCAATACTAATAAAATATAAATTTCAGATCAAGTTAGAATTTGCTTTTTTTTTGCAGACTATTAATGCAATAGAATTCCTTAGATACCAAAAAATATGCCAACATTTTTCAATGATTTTCTTTTATATCGACTTATAGAATTTGTTACAAAATAAAAGTGTTTTCCAAATTTGTCACCAAGACAGAGACTTTAAAAACAAACAAAATTCAATAAATAAAAAATGATGGGCTGCCGAACTACTTTTTTCACAATTTTTGAACAAAGATTTTACGTAAGGCGTACTTCTCCATGATGTCTCTTACAACCTTAAAAACATAAAACGAATTCATTCCACATGAAATAAAAATCTATGTAATTAGGGGATTAATCTTACAAAATTTCATTAAGATCCAACCATTCGTTCAAAAGTTATTTAACTTTGAATTACCCTAGCAACGCAAAACCGCACCACAGCGTCAATGTTCGCCGCAACAAAATGTAGTCCCTCTACTATAATTTGATGCGGCCTAGGTTGTTTGGTACTTTTTGTTGGAATATACTACTCTTATTATCTTATCTAATTAGTAAATAAACACAGTTTATTTGTCTAAGTATTACATAATGTGTTTGAAAGCATATCATACCCTACTTCCTGTCAAACCCTCACACCTATACATCCTTAATATTTTTCTTAAACTTTTATAAATGATAAATTATTTTTTATTAAATATTTGCTATTTATAAAATCGGAAACTGCTTATGCAACAGAACTTCAAGATTGTTTTACATCAGTTAACTTGTGTTCATTATGGCCGACAGGAGCCGGTCCATTCTATTACATGTATATATATATAGATTTAGGATTTGACACTGCGTCTACGTTGCGGCGGAGCTGTAAACTGTAAATTTAAATTTATGACAATTGCTTAAAAAATGATCATAAAACAGTATCAGAACTACAGTACTGTTTTTACATTTATAAAAAGTCAGATGTGAGATTTTATAAAAATGTGTATATCATGCAGGCATATCACGGGCTTGACACGCATGTATGCACACATATAAAGCATTGCATTATCCTACCAGAACGGGCGTTGTTTATATAAATAGGTATATGGGACCGTTGAGCGAGTTGTTAGACTGGTAACTAGTACATGTATCTCTCTCCATAACCTAAAATATTCAAATAGTCCTTTAGAAAAAATATTTCTTAGATAGTAATGGAAATTGTGCATCTCACATTTTGGACAAGTTTAATAATTATTTTCTTTTTTATTAAACCATTCAACTCAATCAATTAAATAGTCTCATTTTTTTGTTCTGAGATTCACCAGCTAACTGTTGTCTGAACACTCATGATTTTAAGACAAATATAAGGTACAGCGGATTATTTAAAAAAAAAATTACCACGAAGAAGTCATCTACGACTTCCTGCATTATTGA
>JAUMGZ010195196.1:0-12925 GCA_032359645.1 Pododesmus macrochisma | reverse complement strand
TGGTGTTATAATGAGGGTTGTTGTAGAGATTGGTGTTATAATGAGGGTTGTTGTAGAAATTGGGTGTTATATATAATGAGGGTTGTTGTAGAGATTGAGACTCAAATGTAGAACTAATACATCTTAAATATGTCAGAAACCAAATAATTCAGTTAATTTATTTACTAGTCGTGATTCTAAGATGTAAAGTTAACTTCCTGATTATGACCAGTACTTACTCTCTAGATGACTGACTACATATTGAATATAGATTGAGTAATACCCTAGACAGACCATGCAGTGCCTGTCTGTAATATTGGCTCAGTTTATTTAGCTAGTGTCTATATGTAATGATGGCTGTATATCTTCAGACAAGTCTGCAGAGTATGGTGAAATCTAACATCAAATTAGCGAGATTTACTGTAACACAGATAGACATTTCCTATACTGTTACCTTTAATTAGCCAACCAACAGAATTATTATATGGTGTTATAGTGTTGACATCTACAAGCACAAAGGTATATATCAGGCCTTAAGGTTGCATGTTTATACATGTTGACCATGACATATTTAATCAGGTCCACCGAGAACGTTACGATCACATCACCTGTCATCACCCTACTTATACCATTGTCATACCTGTCCCTCCGACAAAGTACCATCAAATCACCTTTTTACAGGTACGCCCCATGGCTACAGAAGCTGACTATATACCTACATATGTTCCATTAATGCTTATGACAAAACTGACAAATCAATTTCTTATAATCAATAATTTTTTCTTTATAGATTTTATTGGCACACAAGAAAACAACCTGAGGATATATTTCTGTTCTTTGTTGTCTTTCCTTCAAGGTGACAACTTTGCTTAGAAATGAGGTTTGACAGTTGTGACCTTCAGTACAAATGTTAATACACCTGAATGCTTTCCCTTTGTACTTTAGTGGAAACATTGCCTTTTTTCTTAAACAGTCTATCTAAACAACTGTAATTGAAACTCATTGAGACTATTTGAAATTCGGGGAGAGCCTTTAAAGTTAGTTTCAATATTTATGTTGGCATTAGATTGAGCATTTCGCCCTTTCTTTGATGAATAAAGCTAATTTATACTCATAAGGTTAACAAAAGGTCTTCATCTAAAAACACAACACACAGTTAAAATGATTCGACACAAAGACTTGGTATATCACACTGATGTTGCACTTCTTTTTCAGAGAAGTACATAGAGGAGAGAGTCGGCAAGACAAAGGGGAATTACTAAGGTGCTAGAAATCTTTGGATGGTGATTCAGAGGTTGCATGGATTTATTGGTGACAGTGGCCATCATTTGGTCATTTTATTCCCCAGCAGGTCATTTTGGTCGCAGCAATATGTCCAGTTAAGTTGCAGCTGCACAAATGAGGGTCATGCAAAGTTCACCAATGCACACAGGTCAATACAATCATCTAATGACACTTGTACAAGTTAATTGAACTAATTAACTCTCCCTACAATAATTATAATTATGTGAACTCATCCGGATATAGGAACACTTCTTCACACTATCTATATATAATCTATTGTATCAAATAGTACAGTACCATATGAATTGTATATTCCTTGCCATGAACAACAATGGATCTTTGAATCAAACAGATTTGTAATAAACAAATTAATCTTGATTGTATTTCAGAACCTCCATATGCGTACTTCACTTTGATATGTTAATGCTATACTTTACTATGACTATTCCACATAAGAATAAATGAAAATATAATATTTCTGTTGGAATACTACATACATGTATACCCACAGTTTTAGACAACTAATAAGTCTAAGACAAGGCATTTGGGAGTGTATTTAAGACAGTTTTACACAAATAAGGAACACTCCGACATCGAAGAGTGCAAGACAATTTTATAAACAACTGGAAACTTTAAGACTAGACAGACATTGAGGAGTTTAGAGACACAAATCAAATATGTGTTGATAAAAATACCTGCAATTTGTATATATCCTAAGTCAACATTAAGTCTAGATTTTCACCCAGGTAATTTATTAATAAAGCCAAGAAAAGTGGGTTTGCCGAACGTGCCAAATGAGTATTTTCTGAAAAAGTGAACTAAGAAACAAATCAGATAGGCAAAATCTAGTGTCAAGATCGCCATAATGTATAACAACAATTGTTACTAGTGGCCCATGTCAAATGAATTATTTTGCTGTTTAAGTTCACAAGAGTGACATGTTTGCATTTTGTAAAGACCTATGACACAGCAAAGAGAAAAGTTATCAATGCACTGGTGACAACTGTTTAAAAATGGTGAGTACATGCATGTATATATATGTTGACGCCGAAACGTAAAATGTGGTTTCTTAAATTCCCCAAGGGTAGAGTGTAAAAACCACAAAGCAGTATATCAAAAACTGAATGAATTAACCTCTAGACAATAACATTAAATGACAATTCAGTACACAGAGTACATTTTAATGTCTAAAACTTACAAGTTCTGAACAACAAAAAACATTTGCACTGTACTATAGTGATGCTAAAATTTTGTCCTTTACAATTAATGCAGAATGGTACTATATTAAACAACAATGAGTCATATCTCACAGTTATTATGCAATAAAAATATGTGAAAATATCCATCATAATTTGCTACCTGTGTGCTGCACACCTGCCAAATCACTAGATAATGGTGTATTATGTAGTTACACCCAATAATTGTCTGGAGATATTTAAGTGACAATCACTCACAGGTGTATCGCTGAGTTATCTTTCCTGTCCTCATTACTGCAGAACAAATTGACAATTATTAACTCTCACACTCCTTGATATATAACTTTCTACTAAAAATTCTAATTTGAGAACTAAGTTGATTTCTGTAAATGTTCTAATAAATCATAGGTGTTAAAAAATGTATAATAAAGTATGTGAAAATCTAAAGGTGTTATCTAAGCTTATAAAAAGAATCGACCGCAGTACATTACTTTCATGATAAAAAAGACATAACTGATGTTTACTTATTGTTTGTAAGATTGAGTTACATGATCTTGTCTTGAATAGCATTGCTTTACTTGTATTCATATGTTTAATTGAATAAATTGACTAAGGTGTACTTATTGAACACTTATCTCGGGAGTTTATTATTGAACACTGAACTAAGGTAAAGTAATTGAACCCTTCACTAAGGTGTACTAATTGAATGCTTCACTAAGGTGTACTAATTGAATGCTTCACTAAGGTGTACTAATTGAATGCTTCACTCAGGTGTACTAATTGAATGCTTCACTCAGGTGTACTTATTGAACACTTTACATGTACTTACATGTAGGTGTACTTACTGAACATTTCTTACTTATTGAATGCCTTAGTAAAATAAAACTCATGATACATTGTACATTGTTTTACTTGTAGAACAATTGTACTGAGATTTTTCATCATTGAATTTTACTCACTGAATGCAGCAGGGTTGTCAATAAATGCATATGTGAATCATATTCATTGTATACAGGACTAAAACAATCTCATTTTATGTGTGTGATTGGAATGGTAGACCCTCTGTGGTCAACTTACTGGAAATAAGAAGCCAACAAATTAGTATGATATCCCCTCTAGGTTTAATCAAGGACAAATACAGCATAAAACCCAAGAAGAAAATAGATGAGTCTTCCCTATATATACTTGTGACCAAATATCCTCAAGTTATATACTGTAGCTAAATTACACACATTCCAAGAAAAGGATTTTATAATACCGTAGTTATCATATGTATAAATCGTTAGCTTCCACATGTCCAGGGCTGATTTCAATCAGTATTTCTTTGAACAGTTGATATCCTGTGGGTTTAAGTAGCTGTTAACTGCTGTTTTATGCATAACTCATCTTGCTTTTTTCTTCAATTAATACTTTTATACAGACTTGTTGATATGAAGATTCTATAGTTATGGTATATTAACCTCATTTGTGAGGTTATCAATGACTAGCATCATTGACCAATCTACACAATCTACTAATCAGGACAAATATTAAATTTCATTGCCGCCTATTTGATGTTCCCTCCTTCTCTGGTGGGTCTTACTAACATTAAAGAGAAACTAGACTCTGCTAATTGTACAACACATTAATGTTAATTTATTCATCATTAAATTGTCCACTGTGTGCCAATAAAGCTATTCCTTGATATAATTTGTTAATTTGTTTGAGACTGTAAGGCATCTATATAATAAACTATATAACAATCTTACATTTGTGAGTACATATCACTGCAGTACTGTTAATGTACTCTTGTAAAAAATACTGCCCACGTTATTTTTATATAATCAATGCGAATGTGATATTCTTTTTTGGCAAACAGCTTATGTACAAAACCTCCAAATACCTCAGAGACTTCCCTGTACATAGAACAACCAGTAAGGCATTAAGATTTCACCACCAGTAAGCAGTATGAGTTATGATCTATGGTGGAAGCATGACTTTCAATAAAACTGAAATCACAGTGGGACCTGATGTCAACCGGTACAAGTTTATGAGGCTTGAAAACTTATGTGAGTTATCAATGAGGAGGTCTATGTAATTACCACCTGAGCAGGTATACAACTAAAGTCATACTTCAATCAACCTTGTAAGCAAGGAAAAAAAATCAAAAAACTTAAAAGAATATCTAAACAATTATCACATGAAATACATTGAATCAGTGCAGTTTTTGTACAATTTTGAATTATCTTAATGGATAATAAATATAGAAGGAATATTTTGAGACAAGGTAATCTATCACACTGTATGATATTAAGCAATATAGTTTTGGTAATTTAGTGAATTAATTTCGGACTTCATCAACCTTCAGGTGTTGACTTGACGTACCCATTAGGGAAGGTTAGTGGGTACTGTTTGTGGCTGTTACCCTATTGTTGAGCAGTGAGGTCCTTAGTAGACTCTATAATGAGATGGCAATTTCGGGCTTTGTAATTAGCTGTACCATATGGTCGGAGTAGTCCTACTGATTCACAGCAAGTTAAGTTTTTGACTGTCAATCTATCCCTCCAATGTTGTGCTAAAAAATAGCAATGTTGCTTTGATTCTGGAACCCTAGTGTTAATTGGCTAAATTACATTCCCCATGTTGAGGTGTGTGTGAAGGTGCCATGTGTTAATAGATCTGTGTAAGTAATGGTGTTTTTATCCCACATTAACATCAAGTCAAGTGTTTGGCACAATATCTGCAAATTCTTCTGATGGACTATGCAAAGTGCCTATGAGATATGGTCGTATTAAAAAATCGCTTCACAAAGAGTATCATTGGTCTCCCACTTTGAAGCCATGGCACACTATCACCTGATGATAGGAATTTCAAAACTGAAACTAGATAAAAGGTTATTTATGAGTTCATGTTTTGCAATTTTATCTGAACATCGGTCAGAAAAACGTTGATAGCAAATAAGAAAATCAGATATGAGTGGAACCAATGGTGATTTCATCCACATTTGTTATTCAATAAAACAGGTTTAACTTTCTGTCAAAACATCTCTCTTGAACATCAAAAAATAGACTTGTTTCTTCCTCAACAGAAAAAAAAAGTTCAACTGTTCATGTTTCCTTTATAACAACTTGACTAAATGATATAGTTCAAGCAGAATACCCGTAATTACATTGTATTAAAATTTCAAGGTCAACTTAATCTTAATTTGCTTTGTGCTCGTCAGTATGTGATTATCAGAGGTTTCAACACAGACCTAATCACTGAGTTCTTGCATGTTAAACTTCTTCATATTCTGCTTTGCTGTTTATTGGTTAAACTCGATGTTCATTTCAATAACAACACAAGTTGTTGCTGACTTTTAGAGCCATCACCATCTATTATACATAAAGGCTAGGTCATCATATTTTGCGATCAGCAACATTAATATTCACAGTTTAAACAGTACACAAATGCAAATAAAAAGCAGTAAATGATGTATAATTGAATTCAAATAGCACCTGATGAATATCTTTAAAACAGAAATTTATAAAGCTTCTGGGGAAGTATTATATCACGGCCTGATCTCAACAATTAATGTATATTAAATGTGTGGTTATGTATGCTTTGATCCTGCCAGTTGTTAGGTAGATGAACATATGATTTTTACTATAGGGTAATTAAAGCAGGATCCTTCTCTACACAAATCTTGTCAAACTTCACACCACGGCCACCAGTTTATTGGCAATCATTTCCACTCTAACAACTACTGCACAAATCTAACTTTATATCGCTATAACAAGGCCCTGATGACTTTTGCATATAACTTTTTGCAATTTAAATAGTTTTTAAAGTCTCTCAAAACTCTTGGTTTAATACATATAACTTTATTGCAATTTAAATAGTTTTTAAAGTCTCTCATACTCTTGGTTTATATTTAGTATTACTTACAACTTTTTTGCAATTTAAATAGTTCTAAAAGTCTCTCAAATTCTTGGCATATTAATCATGGTCTTGTTAGCAAAATATATTCAGTTTCTGCTTCATTTATAACAGCTATAATATGAGATTAATCTATTTTACTATCATAGGTTTAATTTCAGCAGTATGACAGAAAAGTTAATCTGTACATAAACATTCCAGTACATGCGAGTTGTAAATATACCAGAATCCATGAAGAAAATCTCATTTATTTCCATTTTAAGATTAATTTTTGACACTTTATAAAAACTATTTATGATTTTGTGACTGGCAAGTTGACAGTAGTTTAATTATTTCTGCCAGGAGTACAATTTCATATAATATGAAATGAAAAACAGATTGATTTTCTTGTCAAGGGTAAGTGTAACATATCACAGTAAGATAGAATATCCAGTGTTTGTTTGAGGGTATGTATTGTAACAGTTTAAAACTGTATAATAGTTGTACACCTGCATAACATATTAAACTAATTACTACTCATAATACTACTGCTGGAACTGAATGGAATATGTGTAAGGTATTACAGGCATTCTGCTGTTAGAAATGAGTCAAATGTATATTTTAGCTACCTGTAGATCTTTTTACTTATACTACTGTAGTGTACTATATTGTTTGTTCTGTTGATCATCTGTAAATGAAGATCATTAAATGTCAATCTTATGTATTATAGTAATAACCTTTTTGCTACCTTTAGTAAAATGATAGATTGTTTATAAAAAATAACATGCGTTCCCTTAAAATAATTTATAAACTCAAGAAAAAAGAGCAGCCATACATTGTATATGTCCCGGCCTTAGTCAAGTTTAATACTTAAAATTTTTCTTTCTTACACCAATTATACATTTATAATGAATTGTTCTCTTTTTGTTGAGCATAATCAGAGAAACATGGCATCCTGACCTAGAGATGATTTAAGATTCAACCAAGCTCTCAACATTCATTTTTTAAATTTGAAAAACACATGACTTGTAAATCAAGACTCGTAGTAGGCTATAACATATATCATGGTGTTATTCGTTATCAGGTTTATGTTTCCTTTGTTCCCACACCAGGCCATCTATATACCAGTAAAAGTACACCTTACATTGTATAATTGGTACAAATGTGATAAATATTTAAGGGAGGAAAAAACTCTCAATCTCGGCATGAAATCTCCCCATGATGAAGCGAGTGTTAATAGTCATATTTATAAAACAACGGAGAAAAAACTTCAAAACATCATCAGCCAAACATTCTTTATAATAAAACGGAAGAAAACTTTACAACATCATCAGGCAACATTCTTTCTTAGCCTTTGAACAACACTCTGCACTGTTATTTTACTTTATTTAAAAGTATTCAAAACAATTTGCACCACAGAATACGCTTAAAACAAATACATAGGCTTTAGGCAATACACTCGGGCCCACCCACACACTTTTATGGCATATTGGTTTACTTTATTTAAGTACAAGCTAAATAAACATGCCTTTTCTTCTAAATATTTGACATATTGAAAATTTTATATATATATATATATATATTCAAACATTTATGACTGATGCAATAGAGGCACCTTATATAACACCTGTAAAATGCACTGCAAGTATGAGAGTGACTTAGGACTTTATATCAAAGTTGTAGACAGGGCATCAAGTGTATATATATGTCTGTTTGTATACATGTAAAGTTGACTGTTTGTACAAGTATATATGTCTGTCTGTAATTGTAATATCACCAAAGATTAGAAAGAAGATTTAGAGCAAAAATAAAATGAACAAAGCAAAGACTGTATGAAAATCCTGTGTAAAGCACTGCAGGAATTATTCTGCTTGTCATTAAGAAAATTAATTCTATATTTCATAATTCAAATCAATTTCTCTACATTAAATTAAATAACTATGCATACTTATAACATAAGTGAATATTTGTGGGTGTGGTTTATATACACCATGCTACTGCTAGTTGAGTGTGGAAAGACAAATCAATTTATAGTGAACCTACTGTATGCTTCCTAAACAAATGTTTATAAAACAAATCCCTAACAGCAATATAAGGGGCAGGCAAACACTATATATATTTCTAATCTAAGTCATTAATTGGAACTTATAATCTCTGACACTGACAAAAGGTCATTCTAGGAGTATACTCATTTTAAATAAACAGTGCAGTTGGAGTAATCATTAATCTGAAATTTGTCAAGGAGCAGTCATTAATTTGAAATTTGTCATTGCAAAATGCTCAAAGTTTGACACGAGATAAAATTCATCACTTTCCATCAAAATGTGAATTCAATGCAAATCAGTATAATATAAAGAGAATTTTTCCTTTTTTTTAGAGCAGGTTGAGGCTGTAAAGTTTGTAGTATGAGTTACACTAGTACATGCACATTATTTAATGGTTGTAAAGTGGTATGAGTTACTGAATCAATGCAGTGCCTGACTCATGAGCAGTATCCAGTTACAACATTACTGCATTATAGTTGCCACATTGCATGCACAATGACATTCATTGATTTTATTGCCGATATAAAAACTACAATTATGTGTAACAGGTAATTGAGAAAGGTTCATATCCACAGTGAAGATTCCCACATTAAGATATCTCTATATTTCAAGCTTTACAGAAAATGTAAAAACATTCAGCTAATGGTTAAAATAACAAAATATTTCTGATATTTTGGTAATTTCATGCAAGGCCTTGATGAATTTTTACACTGGAAAAAAAAGACTGGACTTTATTTCAAGAAGAAATTAATTTTATTAAAATTTACTTGAGTGTTTGCCAAATTATATTTTCAATTAAACTGCATTGCTATATATACTCAGTGTACAAGTGCTCTTCCAGATCTGAGTGTGGGAGTACCGATTCTGTGATTATCTGAGATGAAGTCTGCTTATAACTTATTCATTTTAATACACTGTAACTTAATCAGGACTAACATCATTCCACCAAAATCACCATGAATCCAAAATACAAGGCACCAACTATTGGCATCGTAAAACAGTTAGTAAGAATAACATGTTACCAGCTAGTAGTTATTTCCTGGTAAAACTTAATTGTAATTACCTCAAAATTGTGATTTCGGGCAAACGGGTTTACTCAAAAATGCTAGCAATTACTACAGCTTAATTTCAAATTTAGTTTTGTCTTCAATTACTTTCGTTCATTTGTCCTTTATACACTGATGTTATTGTGTAATTGTTTCAACTTATAGATGGTAAAAACCAAATGTAGTTTTAACACGTCTGCATGCAATGACACAGTGGTCGAACTAAAAATCGGATGTACCAAACTCCTCGTGACTTTCCTTTACTTCAGAATGGCAACTGTATGGTTATTTGATTTGTGTATGGCTTCTAGCGATTGCCATGCACATCTCTGGTGAAGGAAAATCAAGAGGATCTTGGTACATCTGGTTTTTAATTCAACTATAGTGTGAATGACACCCTTGTTAGATTTTCTGTACAAATTATACAAATGAATAACTTTTCCATACACTCTTACATACATAACTACTACATGTATATCTATCCGCAGTGGCGAGAGAAGCATTTACATTTTAATGCTATCTAGTGGTTTCATATCCTAAATGATAACTTGGGGGTTTCTATTTTAAAGATTGATTTTGTTGCCTTTTATTTTCAGTATATATTGCAAAATATCACTTGGCAGTAACATAAATTTTTTATAGATACTCATAGCGTAGTTTGATTTTCAGTATACATGTATATTGTGATACACTTAATACATACAGTGTGTCGTTTTATGTACAATAGATCTTTTGGAAACATCAGATGAGGTTTACGCTATAGAACGTCAGTATACAACAACTCATGGGTACGTAAGAAAGGACCAAGAAAAGAAAGCAGGTAGATGATTATAATAAAGCTTAGTTAATAAGGGCCAAGTAGATGACCAGATGGCAAGGTCAAAGGTAGGAAAAATACAGGTTATGACAAAACAGACCAATTTATCACAGGTTGCTTTAAATGTACAGAAATTGTGAGACTTCACTAGTTTAATGGTAAAAAATTAACAAGATACAAAATATAATACTGATGCTTTAACTTTAAACAGTAATAACTGAACAAACATGACGATGTACAGTGACCTTTTGTACAGGTCATGTTCAATAAACACACAACAGCTGAGTACGACACCTCAATAATAATAATCTATCATCAAAGTTCTGTTTATCAAAGCCTCACAAAACAACCCCTTTTACATATCGCGGCAGTAATGTACGTTGTATAGATTTAAAAAGAACAAAATTTGCATACTTTTTTCTACGTGTGACCTGTCAGTATATGTTAATTTAGAGAAGACGATATTTTACCTGTGTATGACCTCCTTATCTACTAGTTACCTGACATAAAGCCCTAGCTCATTGTCCAAAACCTAAGTGATCATTCACACAGCAAAGATTGTTCATTCATGGTAAATCAAGGCGGGCAAGTCTATTGAAGGTTATAGCTTTTTTCTGATGTTTTTTAGAAATTGCTCTCTTGGAAAAATCAAGAACAATTTACCTAAAATTTCAATACCTATACAACACCGATTCACGGTCAAACTCTAATGGTTCCCTATAGATGTATGACACAGAATTACACATCTGGTCTTTAATTTACAATCAGGACTGTAATCCATCTGTAAAATTATAAATTATATATCTGTAGGTTTACAATCAGACATGTTACTATAGCCCTCCACTAGTGTATGATTACCTTGCAGCATTTACTGCAAATCTATATATACATTTGTATGCTTTCATGTATATACCTCGGGCAATTATCGCTTTATTCAATCATTTGCTTCTTCTATTTATTTTTTACTAATTTAAAAGAACTTAAAAAGTATTTTATCTAACTTTCTTTGACATCAGATCAAAGAAACTGATAATTTCAGAACTGCAAGCATGCAGTTTAACAAGTTCATTTTCTTCACCTACAGCATTATAGATGATGTTCAGCCTTGACCTTGAGTTATAGCTAATAGTAATATTCATCTACTTTGCGTTTGACAAATTCAAGTTGACCTAAATTCATATGAATTACAGATAACAACCTTGACCTACTATGTGCTTCATGACATGCAACCTTTAGTTACAAAAAACGACCTTGACCCACTGTGATTGACTGTGACCTTAAATGTAACAAAAAACCTTGAGCCAAAATATATTATAGGAACATTGTCATTTTCTTCCATCTTAACTGTAATGTAATTTATATACCGGTATTTAAACTCTTCTGAGATACTGAAGCATTAAAACAAATATTTTTTTTATAAACTTGATACTAATGACAGGTAAACATTTTACTAGGATGAACTTGTTTAAACCTTGGTATACAACACAGCATGTGCTAAGTGTTATACTGATCCTTGTCCTTGAACGTAAACGTGTCATGCAAACTTTACTTTTGATACTCAAACTTCAATTACAACACCATATCCATTTAAAATTATTGTACTGTCACATCAATGGATCAACACAAAAAAAGACTTCTCCAATATAACTTTGATTGTGGATAGATAACGGGTTGACATTAAAGACTAGATAGTGATGTTACCACAATCTCAACGCACTGATGAGTTTTATACCTTCCCTCGGAACCTTAATAACAGATATAAAAAACGTTTAAAATCATATCTTATTTTCAATATTGCCATACGCTCTATTTGACCTTTCAAAAATAGTTCAAAAGATTTGATTCAATACTACTTAACGTTTATTGTTGTAAGATAGCTTCAAATCTAAATGTTAATGATAAAAAACAAACTTAAGAGATAATATGTAGGTTTTTATATGTTGTGTGTGGGTTAGGAACCGACAGGTAAAGTAAACATCTCTATCATATCACAGTGTACACAGGTGTTAGACATGATAATCTAATCAACCGATATAACAAACCATGGTGACCTTACAAACAAGGTCTTCTCATACGCATAACCAGATTTAATTCAATAATTCTTACAAACAAGGTCATCTCATACACATAACCTGATTTAATTCAAAAATTTATTCTCAAGTCAAATGAAATAATTAAGTAAGAATTTTCCTACTGATATGTTACACTGCAAGAAGAACTGATAAACATCTTGGAGCTATAACATTTAATGTTCACAACATATTTCTATAATTAGTGTTTATTTAATAAACATTGAGTTATATTTTACACATTATTACACATTACACATCTAACTGTGTATACATTGTCAAAGACAGAATAAACTTTTATATTCAACTAGCTGCAATTGTTTTCTTTTTCCCTAAAGATGAATTCGACACAAGCTTTACACTGAATTTTTTTAAAAGTTCAAACATATATGTACAAATAGGCGGTAAGTAGATGTTCAAAGACAGTGAGGTAGATAGATGGTCAAAGATAGTGTATATTGGTAGGTGAATCATCAAAGAACCAAAGACTATTGGTACATTGTAGGTGGATGGTCAAAGACAGTGTCTATTGGTAGGTTCAAGTTCAAGTTCTTTATTAACCTTGAGTCTTACGACTCATCGGTATGAACATATATATTACATTATTACATAA
>JAUMGZ010195185.1:0-12927 GCA_032359645.1 Pododesmus macrochisma | reverse complement strand
AATGCTACCTGTAAAGTTGTACTGTATGTCATTCAGGTTGTAAATATTCTAAAAGAATGCTCATATATTCCAGTGTGCTATTTTGTTGTGTGAAAGCTATTATGATGACCCTTAATAACACTTCTATTTTTAGTAAAAAAAAAGTGTGTTGTCCTGTCACTTATCACTATTGTGATTTAGAGAGAGAGAATTTTTTTCACTAGAGCCTTAAAAAGGAAGAATTCAGTGGCTTGGCTAGGTCCATTATCCTGTGCACGCCCGCGGGGGTCTAGGGGCTGTGTATGCCCCCAGGGGGTCCAGGGAAGCCCCCTGGTAGGGGTTTCAGGTGGCCTACCGAAAAGATTTTAAGCATTTTCGTAAGCATATTTTTGTGCTTTGCTGAGCATAAAATTTTTATCTGACATAACCAGCATATCCTAATCCCTTTTGAATTCTGCACGGGACCCATTAATATTCAGATTTTTACATTGTCCCGCACCAGAATCCCTTTTCATGGCCTATAGAAACTATTCTGGAAATTTTACAACTGCACCTACCCCATTGAGGTGGCACCTGCAAGCCGAAATACGACTCAACAGCTATAATTCCTTACATGTATCATTAGCTGAAAATGTTCCTTCTCAATTATCCAAAGATAAAAGATACACATTATTTCTGCAGGTTTTTTTTTTATACTGTCTGCCTGCTCTTTTCAATTTGACCTCCATTTTGTATTCATATCTCAGGGCTTGCAACTGACTATAGTCCGTTTTGAATTACGTGCAACAGACGCGGAAACTTAGTTGCTGTTCACTATTTGCATAATTCAAAATGTGCAAAATCCCAAAAGGGATTGCAGTAAACATTATTTGGTAGAAAAAATCGTGCATTTTGGGAATTAATATTTGATATTGACAAGTGTTCCAAAATTTATTTCAGGGAAAAAATGAAGCCAACACTGAGTTTTTGAGTGTTATTTATTTTCAAAAGATAAACAATAATCGTCTGTTTGTGAGTTAATATTTAGAATATCAATCCATATGCAAGTTTTATTTGTTTGTACCGGAAGTTACACATGTACTTGTATTAAAGTTTACGTTGTTTATACGTAAAAAGATTTAGCATAAAAAAGAAGCATATATTCTATCTGTGCTATTTTCACGGTCTCTTATATTGTGAATTTCTCTGCACTTCTTTTGTTTAAATTATGATTTGATTTCACATTTTAGGTCATATCAGGACAACCAGTGCCTACTTGTAACAGTCAGATTCATGAAAACGATTTTATATTGTTCCCTCACTGAGGTATCAAACCACAAGCACATAAGAATGATACCCTGCTCATTCACATTATCCTGACACAATTCAAATCATTGCACTGCCCTTACATGCCTACATTAGACAAGAAGGCAAACACTAACCATTTTTATATTAATGTGTTGTTAGATAAAGCACCTTACTAGGTGATAAATAAATAACTAATATCAATAATAAGGCCAATAGATATCCTTTTACAATAAAAATGTGTGACATTATCAATTTGATCTGTGTCAAAAAACAGATGTAATGCTGCATGGTGGTTAACGTTGCTTTAACACATAAGATTAGGTCATATAGCATTTTAATGTTGCATGAATAATAGGCCCTGAAAGGATTCTGGGTATGGAATTCCAGATCATTTGATATATTTACAACAAATAACAAACAACAGTGCAAGTTTATAAAAATCTAGTGAAAAGAATTAAGAAAAAGATGTGCACGCCCCTGCTCATGGGCTCAAAGGGGTAACATTTGACAAAATCATCTTATTCACTAGATGGCCTAAGCTAGAGCTTTATGCTTTGGCATGTAGTAACTTTAGGGTATGTAGAACTAGGTTTGTTCAAGGCGTGAACCTGGGGTCAAAAATAGGTTATGCATTTTGGGTCAAAGTTCAACACTATATAATAAAGCAATTATACATTGTACATATGTTAACTTTTCACATTTTCGACTTCTTGTCCAAAACTACAAGACCAATTTCATCCAAACTTTGTATGAAGCATCCCTTAGGGAAGGGAATTCAGATTTGTTCAAATGAGGGACCTCAGTCCTGAGGGGGCGCCACTTGGGACCCAAAGGGAGAACATTTGACAAAATTTCAAAAACCTTATAAATTAGAAGGCCTAGTTAATGTTTTGGCATGTATATATATTGGGAGTAGCTTTAGGGCTCAGAGAACCATTGAGTTTGTTCAAGGCTTGACCCTGGGGTCAAAGTATTTCAATGCCAAAAATTTACTTTCAGGCATATTTCATTCAGATGGGCGTGAAGGCCCAATGGGCCACTTGTTCTACTTCTTCTCCAAAACCACTGGACCAATTTCATCCAAACTTGGTAGGAAGTATCCCTAGGTGAAGGGGATTCAGATTTGTTCAAATGAAGCAGTTCAACTCCCAGGGGGCATCACTAGGGGGCCAAAAGTGAGAAAATTGGCAAAGTTTTTCTAATAAGCTAGAAGGTGTCTAAAGCTTAATGCTTTGGTGTGAAGTAACCCGAAAAATCCAGACTGAATCCTCTGCTCCCTATGATCGCTTCATTTAACGCCTGAATGCACCAGGGATACAAAGTGTCAACCAGAAATCATTAATCAATCAAGTACATGTACCCGTTTACTTATTGTACAAATACATGTACCCTGTTCAAGAAAAGATATGCCAAATTAATGTGTTGCATTTATTTATAACCAATGTGTGAAAGACAGTCTAAATATTGTTTTAATTTATTTATTGAGATTGTACATATCCACATGTATATACATGTATAGCATTCTCTGATTGGCTGTCTGATACAGACAGGGAGTGATGCAGTTTATATGTATGGTAAGTTCAAGCCCCCGAAAGACTGTGTTGCCAGAGGGCACTGATTTATTCCAGTTAGGTATGTAGTTACTTCAGGGCACGTAGAACAAAGGCGTGATGTTGACTGTGGGGTCAAAAATAGGTTACATCTTTTGAACTTAAAGTTCAAATTATGTATATATAGCAAATATGCGAACTTTTCACATTTTAGACCTCTTGTCCAAAACTGCTGGACCAATTTCATCAAGACTTAGTAGAAGGCATCCTTGGGAAAGGGGGCTCAGACTTGTTCAAATGATAGGGCTAATTGTCCCAAATGGGGAAAATTTGACAAAATTTCACAATTTTCTTCTTATAAACTAGAAGGCATGGAGTACATACCGGTAGTTTGTTTAAGGTGTACATGTAACCCTAGCCTTGGATCAAAAGTATTCAAATGCCAAAAATTTACTTAAAGCCTTTTTCATCCAAATGGACGTTTATGCCTAATGGGTTTCTTGTTTAGGTGTATACACATGTATATTTGAGACCGATATACATGTATAAAGCTCATAAAAAATGATCTCTGTGAGGGATTATCAAAATATTATGACTGGAAAAGACTGTCTGTGTCTCGGCTACAAATAGGTGCCAATGATAAATCTGTCTGTTGAAATAAAAAAGACAGGTTAACCAACATCAACACAATCAAGAAAAGTGCTTCTACAAGATAACCTTATTCCCTACATGTACATTTGACCACAATCTGTTAACAATAACTATGACAGTCTAAGTATACATTGTATTACATGTACATCTGTCAACTATTTCAAGATCGTGCGGTGTGATATTTCAGTGAGACAGCACTATAAAGTAACCATAAGTGCGCACTGTTGCAAGCAGTCACCGTTAGTGACGCTTAACCCCAATAAAAACAAAAACAAATTTCAAGACTGTGATTATTTTGAACTGAAATTTTACAGTTGTGAAGTTTGTTATGTAAACTTGAAATAGAAACATGTTGAATTGTAATTCTATTGTATTTTGTATGTGCCTCAGCATGGTTGTAAAAATTGCGGATTTGCTTTCTGTGGGAAATGTCTGACCAAGAAAATTGCAGTTCCAAAAGTTAACAATGAAAAGCATCATGTGTGTAACAAGTGTTACAATGTATTAACTGGGTAGGTATAACTTTATTACAACACTATGCATCTTTGATAAGTTTCCTTTTCATAACATACATATATATTACATTACTAGAAAGAAAAACTATTCTCTTATCATACATTATATTCACCAATTTCAACTGAACTTGGTCAGAATCATCCTGAGGGAAAGATGATTCAGATTTGTTCAAATCATGGATCTAAATCCCAGCAGGCCAACTTTGGGTTTGAAATGGGGAAAAATTGACTAAAATTGATAAACTTCTAATATACTAAAATACTTGTACCGGGTATATGTAGTGACCTTGGGGAATGAAGAACTAAGTATGTTCAAGGCCTGACTCTAAGATCAAAAATATGTTATACATTTTGGGATTGTAGCTCAACGTTAACACTATTGATAACAAACATTTGTGTAACAGTATTGGAAGGAAGCATTGCATGGCCCCAAAGGGTTGCCACTTGTGTCTGAAATAGGGAAATTTGAAAACGTTTCAAAATTTTTTTCGTTAACTTCATGCTTGCATGTATGTAGTAACCTTGAGGCATTGAGAATCAAGTTCATTCAAGGCATGACCCTCAGGTCAAACATAGGATTGCTTTTTAGGGTCAAATTCAAAACTGCAGGTACATGATACGGTAGATACCTGAGCACATTTAAAAAAAAACTTCTCTTAAGCCTTTGGACCAATTTCCACCAAATTTTGTAGGAAGCATACATGAGAATAGGGATTGCAGCATACATGAGACTAGGGATTGCAGAAGACATGTCCTGTTAGATTAATGATTTAAAAACTTTCTAAATTCAATCTACATATTTGATATGCTATCAGATGTTATAGCCATTGATGTTGACATCTTAAAGGTATGCTGTCAAGGATTTTATTTTTATATTCTACATGTTCAAGACTTAAATTAGCAGTAAAGTACAGTCTCACTGTGTATAAATATACAGTGCCTTTTATACAGTTTGGAAATAAGTAATAACATTATACCTGAAAACTTGGCTGATGTTTAATCTCAAGCTGTTATGATGTAAGAGATTGTCTTTGCACTGTGCATAATTTACTAATCAACATTATATGATTTATAACAGGAAAGTCAAGGAAAAAGAATCTCATTACTCCCCTCCAGAGGCTCATAAAAAGTGAGTAAGATTAACTTATGTACATTCTAGTACCAATAATATAGATCTAATGAGATATGCAAACATTCTAGTACCAGTAATATAGATCTAATGAGATATGCCAATATTCTAGTATCAATGATACAGATCTAATGAGATATGCCAATATTCTAGTATCAATAATATAGATCTAATGAGATATGCCAATATTCTAGTACCAATAATATAGATCTAATGAGATATGCCAATATTCTAGTACCAATAATATAGATCTAATGAGATATACCAATATTCTAGTATCAATGATACAGATCATATGTTACCTTTTACTTTACTCAAAATCAACAAATTAAACTATTAGAATTTAAGTAATGCTTACATTTTCAGGAGAATTGCAGCCTTACAAGAAAAAGAAAGAGGAGCTAGCAATGCAACTCATTCACAGAAGTCTTCACACAATCCTGTACCAAGTCAGTATAAAGGTTTGTCAAGTTCAGAGAGGGAAATAGCAGAACGCCTAGCCCGACTAAAAGAAAAGTCACCAGCTCAAGGTATTTTCATTTTATGAAAACATAAGGGCACATTGAATGCTTTTTAAGCATGTCAGGAAGGTCTTAATTTTCTTTTACATGGCTAATGCTAATGGGACATCAAATTGACCTTCTATTCATTAAAGTTAATCTGAAAAAAAGTATTTCGGTGTGCTCAGACTTCTTGTCAGTAATGTGTGAAAAGTTTTGAGAATAAAAAAGCCAAGAAGGCTGGGGGATGCGGTGGCTGAGTGGTTTAAGTCGCCGACTTGTAATCATAAGAGCCTTTTACCTCCTAGGTTCGATTCCCATCCGGGGCGTGCTAGTGTGAGAAAGTTGCCAGTAACTTGTGGTAGGTCGGTGGTTTACTCCAGGTACTCCGGTTTCCTCCACCAGTAAAACTGGCACTTCCGTAAATGAACAAACCAAGATGGCTGACCTGGCTACCATCTTGAAAATCCTGTTGTCGCATCTTCTCAAGAACAGCAAGTCTTATGAAAATGGGGTCTCCACCATTAGGCTGATTTGTATTTGGAATTGTGCAAACAAACTTTGAGATACATAAATATATTTAAAAATGTAGTAATGGTATCAAATCTTTGCTTTTAATCCTGCAATTCTTGAACTATAGTTACTACTTGATGATCTTGCCCTAACAACTATTAAATTCTTGTACGTTAAAAACACTTTTAACAAATTATAGAAACTTGATTATCAGCAATAAAGACATGCAAATTTCAAATTTCCAAAGTAATTACACAAGATCTCCTAAAATGATTTCAAGGTTTAGTCTAAATATCTCCAAAATCTTTTTGAGGTAAGCGTTTGGATCCATCTGAATCTCTTGTTTCATCATCTGAGCAGGTACAGGAAATGCAGCTATTATATCCACCGTTCATAATAGGGTAATATTCTTTAGATTGACTCTGTAAAGCACTAAGACATTTGGTTTTGTTCTTCGCTGTCATCTGGAACCTATAACTCTTGGAAATCAATTTGTTCATTGTCAAATGTTACTGTTAAAACTTTTGTTGCTAGACCTTCTAAAATTTGATAATTGTATTTACTTTTTGTACCGTAAAGCTGCTGCAGAAAAAGTTTCTGAGAAAGAAATGAGAGAAAGATTAGCGAGATTAAAAGGAGAGGATCCTTCTGTACAAAGTACAACATCCCAACCTGTAAGTTAACAGAAGAAACTATCTAATAATCAGTCACTGTATATTTATAAGGGAATGATAATGCTGTTAAATACTTCATAAGTACAGATTATCAATCACTATTAAGTGTCTGTAAATAAAGACAACAGGAATGTTGATTTGTTGTTGATCCAAATATAGGTTGTATAATGTAACTTTATTTTAAAAAAAAAAACAACACGTACATTTATCTTTTCATGAAAAACATTTTGGAAATGAGCATGAGTTCAACATGATTTGACCTAGGTTTCAGAACTGACATATTGGCATGTAAGAGTGTTACATACTACAACAATGTCACTGTGACTTTTACCAGAGTTATTGCCCATTTTCTCATACATTTTCTTTGTCCGGAGCATAACTTCAAATGTTTGTATACGTGTACATGTGCGTCCTAGTATATTCAAGTATCACATTTTAAAGTGACATCACTGTAGTTTTTTGTATTTGAATTATTGATTGTATTTAATAATGAGGTATGATATTTTAAGGTTCATAAGCCTCCAGATCGTCGAACACAGCAGACACAGATAGATGACTTACTAGATGAAATAGCTAATGAGGTGGAGCTGGATTCCCATCTACCTGACCCTGTCTCTCAAATTGAAAATAGACTTGCTAAATTAAAAAATGATCAAAATAACCCAGAAGGTCAAAGTAATACACAGAGCAAAAGCACACCAATAAATAAAAATGATCAACAAAATAATTTAAACCAAGATAACGATGATGGACGACAGCCATTCCAGCAAAATATAGACTGTTCATCGGGGTCTGCTAGTCGCACGAATGATGATATCAGTGTTGAGGAGATGCACCAACTGATTGCTGAGGCTTCAGAGGAGAATGAAAGAGAAGCACAGAAGGCATTGGATGGCTTGCAGAAAGACAAGGAAATAATGAAACAGCTCAGGAAGGTTAAAAGTCGTGACAAAGAAGATGTAAACAAAGGTAGATAACTCATAGAAGCAGACCTAACAACAGCATATCACTGCACATGGAATGCTTTCTATTTACTTTAACCAAGTTAACATTCATGTCAAATTTAATCATACTGATATATCAATTATCAAAGACCTTAACTGTGTGTCATGCTGTTTTGTTTTAGGTAATTGACTTTTCACTTTTTTTTTCTCAAATATTAGAATCAATTATATGGTTTTTATAATCGAAGATACTGATCTCTTTCAGACCTTAAAAATCAAGATGAGGCAGATAAATCAGACAGTGATAATGAGAATGAGGATGTGGTAGCAGATAATTTAGTTCAACAGGTAAATATAACTTATTAGGCTATTGTCGTACATATTTATAATTCATCCACTTTCAAGGCACCAATGTGTGTTTTGGCAATGGATATTTCTATAAATTGTAGTATAGGTCTTTGAAGGGGTCATGGAATGACATATATATATCAGGGTTTGCAATAAACAAGGTTTTATACTGGTTGACAATATATTGCAGAAAATAATTTTCAAAATAGTATAACGCAAACAAAAGTTGCTTATATAATTATTGATGTTAGATATAATTTAAAGAAAGATTAATTAATTATCAATGTTATCATATAATAAAGAAGATTGGCTAATGTAATTATTACATATTGATGATATTGTTAATTATGTATTCATTTAAAGGCACATTAATTAAAGATATAAATCTACCAACAGGTCATCTATGGAAGACAATCCTTTAAATTGTATATTAGCATACATTTCCTTGTACAATGTATTGATAATATTGAATGGTTTTAAACAGTCCATAAGTTAAAGGATATGTTGTCATATTTGAGTCTTGTCATTACAGTTAATGGAAGAAGACAAATTGGAAGAGGCTGCCTTACAAGATGGCATAAATGTTCGTAAAACTTCAACTCAGAAAAGAGACAATAACCAATCACAACAGGTTTGTTTTTCTTAAATACATCCCCTGACAAGAGTAGGTTGAGAGAGTTTATATTTGTTGAGAAAATTCCTAATAAACTTTACGATACAATACAAAAATGCAATCTGAATCATGCCTCCGATAAAAATGATATTTATAAGAGGAAGGAGCCAAAACTCTGTGTGAATTACCCCGTCCAGAACCCCAAATCTTGCTAAAAGCTGCTGTCATTAATGGACTCAATAGAAGAATTAATTTTGAAAAGACAAGACTTCAGTAAATCAACGCTACAGAGCCAAAGGGGGAAACAGGGGAAACAATGTAATAAGTTCCTGTAAATTGATAAACTATGACAAACTGTCCACTTTTTATTGACAACGATTTACATCAATAATTGATTCCTTGGATATTACATCATACTCTCAGCTAATGGAGCATTGTAATATTCTCAAAGACATAATTATTATTTTATTATCACAGTGACAGTAGAGTCCAAAATCCCCCAAAAAAACAATATTCAAAAGCTGTAAGTCCATAGACAATATGCATGGGCAAATAAATGGAAAACATGGAAGGCACACAGAAAAGAGAACAAAAATACAATTATTAACTAAAAAGGAAACATCACAAACTTCTATTAAAAAAAACTGGAAGCAAAACCAGGTGCTCAGGATTGAGTAAGCGTTTCCTGCTACACATGTGTAACCTGCTGTGATTCTTTCCATACTCAAAAAGAAGCATGTCACCATAAGTATCTGTCACTAATATCATAAAAAATAAAGGATTGAAAACACCTATGAAATTTAAAACATATTGTAATATTTTCAATGCTTTAGCAAGTGATATTTTTACCAAATCAGACCATGGTTTCTTGAAATGTGTGTCTGCCAAAGTGATGTTTCAGACATCAGTCAAGTTAAAGTGTGTAGATAATAACAGGAGTAGCATTTTGATGGTTACAGTTTATTCCTATTGTTTCTGAATTGTATAGACTTTCTTGTTTCACTTCTTTCTATAATCTTGATCAATTCCACCAATTTGTGTCAGTAATCTCTATACTTTATCCTATATTTCACCTAACCTCTGTCATATGAAACATTGACATATTTATATTGAGTTTTGTTTGCTGATTTACGGATATCTTTTTTTTCCTATTAACAATGTATACTCATACTTTAGGGTAATAGGCAATGTGTATTTTCTATTTATAGCTAATAGATGATGATGAATTGCCCTATTGTACATTGTGTACCGAAGATGCCACCATTCGTTGCCATGGATGTGACCTTGACCTTTATTGCAAACGATGCTGGAAGTAAGATGACTTTCCCACAAAATAAGCTCAATAGATCTTAAGTAGATTGGTTTGAATAAAAATTTGAATTTAAGAGCATAATTTGTACAATATAGTTAACAAAAATACTGGAAATAAGTGTAAGATTCTAAGAATTGTTTTTTGGTCATAATTATTGCTTCATGAAGTGTTTCTATAGTGATGTACAATATATATAACTCTGATGTTACTGTCAGATAATTGTAATATAAGAAGATATTCTAATAAAGATTGAATCTCCTATGGTGCTTTAAAGGTGAAAGAAAAACAAAGGGCTGAAAGCATTAAATAAGGATTGCTTTCTTTTTTCAGTGAAAGCCATAAAGACTTTCAAATGGAGGACCATGTAACATCAAAGTACACCCCGCCAAAAGGATATTCATGAAGATGTTGACCCGATTCACAACTTTCCAGTTAATAGGCCGTCAGTTGTTTATACAAGAAGTCATAAAATGATTTCAATTGTTGATGGAAAACTTAAACTTATATAACCTCTGTGATGTAATCAAGTAGAGTTCTAGCATCAACAGTTTTTGAGAGAAATTGATTTTTATCTAAGAAATATTGGAAAATACTTTGTATTCAGGAGTAAATTATGCTAAATTTTTGGCAGTGATTTAATTATCATATAATGATTCTAATTCATCTGTTCAATTTACATGCTTGTGCAGTCGCAGGTAGACTAAAGATAATAGGAGCTGGTGGTTTATATGAATAACATTTCTTCTACAATTTCTATGATTTAGTTTTGTGTATGATTTTGTAGCATGTTCACATTTTAATAGATAAAAGTTGTTGGATGATTTTGGTTCATAAGTCAATGAACAAAACAAATAATGTTTTTGAAACTTGAGAAATACCCTGCCTATGAACAAATAGTCAATTACAATATAGCCGCCCTGATTATTACAGTTCACTTGAATATGCTTATACTTAAATCGTACAATATTACAGTAAACATTTTTCTCGATAACCATATTTACATTTCATACATTCCCTGTTGTAGGCAGTAGCAGTTAGTAGTAATTTAAACTTATGCTTAATGTTAACTTTCTCTTAAATGAAAAATGCAGTATGTCGCTCCCTTGCACTCTATTTATGATTGATAGGTACTGGTATCGATAACATTCGTTCATTGTTACCAGTTCAGTTTATATACCACTACAATGTTCCTTAAAATGCAACAAATCAATAAATAACTTTATTTAGTATGAAAGTCCTTGTCAAACATTTGATACACATAGGTTCCCCAACGAGTTATGTATGGATATCGGGCTTTATTTCACTTGAGTTAGTTAATTTTCAGATTTTACAAAGAACCGAGGCTTGCTGAGGATCGTTTAAAATCTGAAAATTAACTAACGAGAGTGAGATAAAATCCCGATATTCAATTGTAACAAGTTCTGGTGCCGTTTTCTCCTACATTTTTCTGTCAGTTAAAATATCACCTGTTGATATTTGGAATCGCCCGTGGCGGATGATATCTGCGTATGAATACAAGACAAATAGTTATCTCAATCTTAGCACGAACAAGGAATAAGAAATAGTTGTTTTGATTGCATTGCTTGAAAACATAAGCTCAAGAATTAAAATTCTTTAGACAGTAGGTAAATATATCGGTTTAAATAATGAACTATATTAGGTGCGTGCGTAGAGACCGCGTAAATCATTCATTTGAGAGGTCACGGTATTGTGACGTTATTTCTATTAAGGTTTCAGTCAATAGGAACCGCGCTAGGTGTTTAATATCTAACATGTGGGATAAATTTATAAAACCAATCTCTCCTGAGTGACATAAGCTATATAGATCCTAGGAGAAATAATGTTTCATTTACTATCAATGTTAGAAGAATTGACTGTAATTATTTTTTGTTATAGTTCAGCAAGCTTCAATGAAAGAATTTTTTTCATTCCTTAATTCCAACTAATTCTGAAAAAAGATTTCATAAGAGATTTGAGTCCTGTGGGGTATCTGGGAGATGTGTTGTACATTTAGTGTTTAATTTTTCCAACAAAGATCATGTTGTAATAGAGGTAACCTTCTGATTATAAGTTAAAGCATGGAAAATCAATCTGAATATGAGATAGAAATTATGCATGACCTTTTTCATAGAGAAATATTGCTTTATGATAATTTTATTGCTTTATTGTAATGTTCAATGTAAAACAAGTGAACGTTATTTATTTTGGTTTGAAGAATACAAGATCAGAATATGATCCTGTTGGTTAAAGATATTCATTGAAATATTAAGATGCAAGTTTGTTTAAAAGAATTCTAAAGTAAGACAAATTTCAATACATGTTGGGAAATAGTATTGTTTGTATAAAACAGAATATGATACGAATATTCTTTTAACAATCTACTATTTATTATATTTATGACTATAAGAATTATGTTTCTTGCTTTATAAGATATTCAAAATAAAATGAATATGTGTATATATTTGTCTTCAGATTTTAGTATTGTGAGGTTTTCACCATGTATATATATCTGTCTTCAGATTTTAGCTTTGTGAGACTTTCACCATGTATATATATATTTGTCTTCAGATTTTAGTTTTGTGAGAGTTTCACCATGTTTATATATTTGTCTTCAGATTTTAGCTTTGTTAGGCTTTCACCATGTATATATATTTGTCTTCAGATTTAAGCTTTGTGAGGGCATCAGTCACCATTTGTATATATTTGTCTTCAGATTTGAGCTTTGTGAGGGCATCAGTCACCATTTGTATATATTTGTCTTCAGATTTTAGCTTTGTGAGGGCATCAGTCACCATTTGTATATATTTGTCTTCAGATTTGAGCTTTGTGAGGGCATCACCATTTGTATATATTTGTCTTCAGATTTGAGCTTTGTGAGGGCATCAGTCACCATTTGTATATATTTGTCTTCA
>JAUMGZ010195174.1:0-12928 GCA_032359645.1 Pododesmus macrochisma | reverse complement strand
GACGCACACAGAAAAATGAACCAAATATACATTTATTAACTAAAAATGGAAACATCACGAACTTCTATTAAAAAACACTAGAAGCGAAACCAGGTGCTCGCGATATAGTAAGCGTTTCCTGATAGACCTATATTTCTATGCTAGACCTTTGAGTAAGTCGCACAAAAAATTACGTAAATATTGACTAAATCTTGACATTACGTCAAACTCAACACACAACGCAACAGAGACTTTTGCTTGAGTACAAGTACTAGATATATATGTCAATGCCTATAACTGTATATTCTATTAAAAGTGTATCAGATGTGATAATTGGAAGCCTTTCTATAATTAACAGAACGAAGAATTTGAGAACACCTTCAAACTGGTTTATTGTTAATCTTGCACTGAGTGACATGGCATTTTCGCTGATCAATGGTTTCCCGCTACTCTCTTTGTCTGCTTTCAACAAGAAATGGATGTTTGGTCAAATCGGTAGGTATCGTAATGTTTTGTTTCTGTATCACCATTAATTTAAACGCTCTAATCGCGCTGCATGTAATTTCCATACGTAGCGAAAATGTTATCACTTCGTTCGTAAATGAGAATATTAAGAAATCATACTTGGACTATACTGCATTGAAGCAATCCACATTTAAGCATTTCAGTTTGTTGAAGAAAGCTATTCTTTGAATTGAATGGAAAATGTGTAAATGTTATATTGGGGTTTCCAATCTCTTAAAAAACGTCAAATATCACCGCGAACCTCAATTGAACACTAGCTATAACATGGTGCTGCATTACCTATTAACTACCTATAAAATCTCTCTGTTTCAGCCTGTGAACTGTATGGTTTAGCTGGCGGAATATTCGGGCTGATGTCCATCAATACACTGACAGCCATCGCGTATGATCGATACGTTGCCATCACTAAACCTCTACATGCAGCACGGATAATGACAAGGAGACGAGCCTTCATCATGATAATCTTGGTGTGGATATGGTCTGTCATATGGTCGTTCCCTCCCATATTTGGATGGGGTGCATACATCCCAGAAGGCTTCCAAACGTCTTGTACTTTTGACTATCTTACGACTACCCTAAACGTACGTTCATTCATCATCGGCATGTACGTGTGTGGATTTGCCGCACCATTGGTTATAATAATCACCTGTTACTATCTTATTTTGCAAGCAGTTCGAGGCCATGGTAAAGAAATGGCTAAAATGGCTAAACAACTCAACGCAGAAGATGTGAAACAAAATAAAGATAAGCAAACTGCAGAAATTAAGATAGCAAAAGTAGCGATGACGCTCATTACTTTGTTTCTGTTATCCTGGAGTCCATACGCCATCGTTGCTTTGATTGCCCAGTTTGGACCAGTTCAATGGGTAACGCCATACGTATCTGAACTGAATGTTATGCTGGCTAAGGCCTCTGCCATGCACAATCCACTAGTGTATGCTATGAGTCATCCGAGATTTAGAGATGCTTTGAATAAGAGGTTCCCGTGGCTGTTGTGTTGTTGTAAACCTAAGGAGAAGATGTCCGCTTCTAGCGTGACCCAAAGAAGTCGAACCCATAATGTACGGCGAACTGTCAGTGGAAACAGTGGTATTGGCGATGCTAACTTCAGCGATGTGTCCAGTGTCATCAGCAATCTAGACGTGAGTGATGCACAGCCAGAAATTGAAATGGAAAGAAAAATACCACATGATAAAGAAACGTCATTTTCCAATGCAGCAGCGATGAGAAACCCCGATGGATCCTACACTAACCAACCACTTGTTCATTCGGGTGAACTTGTCAAGGAGCTCATTGGTGCTTTAGTCAACGTAGCCAACAACAAAAGCGGTGCACAGCCTGCCGTGTATTTGCCAACCGCTGGTGGAAATCAAACAGGGGCATCAGCTGCAACATCAGCAGGAAATGATGTCTTTATTGTAGATGGAAAGCCAGTTAATTTATCTCAGTTGGTAGCAGCATGTGGTAATGTCGGTAGCAATCCGACAGCTGCAGCACCATTGCCTGCCACATCATCCATAAATGAGAGCAAAACTGCCACAAACGAACCCGCTGCCGATAATGACTCGGCAAAGCAACTCTTGGCAAGCTCAGAACGCAATGTTGTTTAGAAAGACTTTTACGGCGGGTGTGTAGATTGGAATGTCTAAATGCATTAAAAGGAGTAAATGAAATGCATTTGAAGCTAATTTATATTTCTAAATGGGTTGTTCCACTTTGGACAAGGCTTTGTTTTCCGTGAGCAATTTCAGTTTTAGGTCATAATTTGGTCTACAAAAAGTACAAGTTTGAATGCGTGCCTTTTAAGCGATGCGTATGTTTACATAAACAAATATATGAACATTGCACTGCTATCGATAACAAGTAACAATAGCACCCGAACGTGAAATGTTTTAAGTGATATACTGTTCCATGGCTCACATCGCGGGACAATTTTCACATTAACTTGTAACCTCTGTGAATTAGTATTCTATGAAGGAGACAGTTCACGTTATTTGTATATACATGGATACGTTAAATTCCACTGACGATATTGATTTATAGAATCTACGTGTACATATTTGTAAAGATTAAAAATGTTTATTATTATTTAAGATGTATTAATATATACTAATTTATCAGACATATTGTTATAGTGTTTGTATTCTATATATGTGAGTAAAAGGATGTGTTGTTTTTCATTAACATTTTTACATTTCTTACTGTGTTTTCTTTGATATTAGAAGATTGTGTAACTATTTTATATTGTATATAATGTACATGTTATAAAATATATTGACTAATGAATGTTTAGTTGAATTGATTTCTTCGTGTGAACTGTACTAGGAGTTAGCCAGAAACTAAACAGAAGAAAGGTTTCGTAAGCATGCGTGAGAATGAGTTTGTCGGTATCAGTTTTTGTTGGCACATGTATCCATGGTTTCCCTTATGATATTTCAAGTCAAGCATTATTATTTAAATATAATTTCTTACTTTGTTTTAATATTTACACAAATGTGAATTATGGCAAAAATTTACATTTATCTTCAATTCATTTGATACTATTTCTTCTTGTTTTCCAAGTTACCTTTTTAAGGGTTGTCTTGGTCTTTATACGGATAAAGTACCCAGTTGTGTCAGCATGCGCAGTGTGCCAGTTTTTCGTTTCTGAGGCACTCATACTACACATATTAACTATCTTTGTGGTTTTATATCACGACTAGACAAACTTCAACTATCGTTTTCCATAGTGAGTATATTAAGCGAAATTTTGAATTAAAAATGGCTTTTTTTACAATCAACTGACTAAGTTGAAGTCGCCTTTCCACATTTGATGGTATAGCATACCTTAAAGACACCATTCTTTGTAATTGTGAGCTGAAGATACCTGGTTTGACCATACCGTCTATCATTATTATAAAGATTATTTTCTGTCAACGGGTGCTTATGTTTTCAAACTTAATTTGACCATACACCGCAGCCTACCATACCATACGCAACCAACATGTGCAGATTCTTCTTACAAAGTGCGTCCTTATGCCTTGTCTTCAAGAAAAGAAAAAAAAGTTCGGTGCGTCCGAGTTGTACCAAAGATTGTCCGGCTCAAGGCCTAATTATGTATGTATGATACTGACTAAAATTAAATGAAAGTTGAAAAGTGCAGTACATGTTTCACACTAAACATCAGAAAAGTTTGCCTCGATAAAGATTCCAATTTAAATTTCGATAGAAGATTAGGCGGAAACTCCTTTTCGTGGGCTCATCTTTCTTTTTCTTCCTGAACTACCCCATTGCTTCGATATCACGTTCCTGTCATCGCTTCTCAACCTGTCCTAATCATTGGTTGTCTCCATTTTGTTGGTCACAATATCGATGAAATACTTTGGAAGTGACGTTAAGCCCATATTAAGCAAAAAAAACCCAGAAAAGTCTAATCCAGTACAACTGTGGTAAGATGTTTGACCAAACGGGCCAAACATTTTGGAAACATTCAACAATGTTTCCATCTATGTCGTTTCTATTGACCAATTTACCGGGTGCTGTCAGAAGACATTCCTGCTAAGATGCAAAACTTGCGGCACCGATTGTGAATGTTTGAGATTTTGAACCTGATGTCCAAACCAAGGATGCACATTCCTTGTGTAAAACCCCAATAGATTTGTGCTTTGTCACCAGACTTCGATCGAAAGGACACACATAATAACGCCATCTAAGCTGACCAAGATTTGGTTGTCGGAATTAAACAGCTGTCCAGATGAATACATAGGAAGTTCCTATTTATTGCGCGTACACATAAAGTATGGACCAGGACATTTCTTTAGTATTAATGAGGTGTGCTTTTGGTGTGTGTGTGTGTGTGTGTGTGTGTGTGTGTGTGTGTGTGCTATTGGTGGTCTTTTTTTAATTTGCAAGTTTGTATTTTTATTTAAATCTCTAAAAATGAGTTAAAGTTCACAGCTTGGGAATGTATCGTATAAGCACACACAGAACCACAGAATTACGCCACGACCTTGACCTTGCTGGTCAGTCCTTGAATTAGTTAGAGTAAGTCTTACTGAATGAACTTAGGCAAATATGAAACAATAACAAGATGTGTTTTATAATTTGTTTTATTAAAACCAACTTATTCATCTACTCGCAGAAAGAAAAAATATATATTGAAAAGCCAAAGAAAATAACTGGTATGTATATACCGCACAGTTCGTACATTCTTCATTCTGTCAATTTAACCTGCAAACAACTCACAGATAATATCTCTTTCAACAGTTGTTTTTTTTTAAGTTTTACTACCAAGTTTAACCATACAGCAGACCTCACAAATACCGTCCTCTGTCGAAATGAGACATGCATAGTTTTGTGTTTGCTTTGCGCCGAGTTCTTTTTGTGATTTTGTTATGTAAAGTTTCAAGGTTGCTGACGCTGACAGTATGGTGTGCATGTCTCTCTTGGCGATCGACATAAAAACAAAATAGGATAAGAAATAATCCTCATAAAGATAATCCAAAACGTCAGGCGATGGACTGATCAGATCACAAATCACCAGTCTTAAAATTATATTAAGAAGATTGGAAATAAATATCCTTTAGCGCACGGAAACTTGTAAACCAGTTTATGTCACCTTATGTGAGTTGCGTCCCTTCGGTCGTTTCCGACAATATTACAGTATTTGACCATTTATTGACGTATTTCGATAATGAAATTTATCAGCTTTCACAACATTGTTCAAAATAACCGTTAATTTGGTAAAATCTAATAATTCTGTTTTACTCGTTTTTGTATGAAATAATCATTTAAACTCACAATGACATGTCGTATATTCTTCTTTATTTATATTTTTTACTCACACCAGTAATAAGTATTTCTTATTATTCATACTAGTATTAAAGTGGCACATACACTCCGGTACGATAAAAACAATTACTTCAATAAAACAAAATATTTATAACAGCGCTATAATTTGATGATCTGTCACAAAATGAATACTTTTGACAAGTTAGATACCCGGTTTTAAGCCAGCGAAATATTAAAAAAAAATCACGAAAGCCCGCCTCCTGATCGCCCATTATCTCTCATTAGTATGCAGACGAAGTTAGGGTGGACATCGATATAGTTTTAAAGTTGCATCAATACCAGTCATGAACGCGCCTGACACAATTCAAAATTTCGAACCACAGGTAAAATCGTATCCTGATACACCTACTAGTTTATCACTGAATGAACTCTGTCCGATAACATAAACAAAAAACAACAACAACACTGTTTAAATATCAGTACCGAGCAATACCCACGTGAAGACGATTTGGGGATGGTGTCCAAAATCAACGCCTGGCGGTCATTTAGAATTCGCCACGATTATAAATTTTGGTTATTTTTGAAATTTGATTAGTTTGTGAAGATACATGAGCTTCAGGTTTAATTAACGAAAAGTTACTAACTTTTCATGCGTAGTAAAAATAACCATTTGAAAATAAATAAAAAACCTAGCAAAAATTATTATTCGTTAGTGTGTATGTGACTATAAGTGTACTCCTTTTTCTCACCAGCATGATGTATTCCTTTTAACTCGTACTTGTATGATAGTTTCCTTTTACACATTCGCATATGGGAATTCTCATTTTGCCTGCAAATGTGCATATTTTCCAATATTAACGTATACCTTTTCCAGGTCCGTTTGTTAAACTGACCACGGAATTCCCACCATCCGCTTTGTTTTGTGGGTTGTCTCAAGCAGAGTTTTGGCTCCTTCCTCTTATAAATATCATATTTACCGGAGGCATGCTTCAGATTGCATTTTTGTGTATTAGACAAAAACATTGCCTACAAAAATGACATTGACCATGTGATTCACCACCTTAAGATCAAGAAAACCAAGTGTCTTACCTTCTAATGGTTTTGGTAATGATTAGAAAATGAAGTTGTTAAATACGTATTATTTACAGGGCCGCTAAACGTCCTCAGGTGAAAAAATATAGAGATATACATGTACATGTTGTAGTTCAATGTATCGCAATCAGTTAGGTCACCTGCAATTTTCCATTATAAATAGAATTTCATGTAAAGTTTAAGTATTTAAAGGTACCCTTATCGTATGTCATAAAAAATACTTTTAATTCTAAACACTGACAATTGACTCGAAAAAAGTGACAAATGTTGAAATTATCCAATCTGTCGTTCACACATGAATTCGAATGTGTGTGCATTAAGGCCGTTCCAGTTCCACGTGCTGGTGTAGTGTTTTTCGAAATTTAAAGCCTTTGATTTATCGTAGAAGTAGTTGTTAGTATCTAAAGAATTCGTTTTTTCTGCCTTGTTCAAGCTTCTTGCTTGTATATAATACTTTAATTTAAACAATCTTTTCCCCCTAATGCCTATATATTTTAGAGGCGCCACTTATAAAACATAAATCTCTATTGAGACATAAAAATCCCTATGTCAACTTAGCAGCTTCTCTTCGATCCTGTCCTTGTTTTTTTCCATTTTTTCTTGGGTAGCACTTACGTTGTCGGTGAAATACTCTGGAAGTGACGTTAAGTCCTAATTAAACAAACAACCTCTTTAGACACTAATTTTTCATTGAGAAACCAGGCCCACATAAATACGACAGACGTCATTGGCTATACCAGATGTATGTGTGTTTAACTGGCCTCCATATAATGTCATACCACAGTAGTATATATCAAATCAGTTTAAACATCAGTAACGAACGGCGTTAATATATGACTACATTAAACCTCGGACTGTAATGTGGGAATCGCCACTATATTGACACTGGTCTCTCTATCACTCTCTGTTTAACACTCAAATGTTTACTTCAGAAGTATATTTAATAAACGTTATATACAATTTCTTTGATTTACAAATACCACAACTTCCCAGCAACCCTCGGTATTGATATATTACAGATCAATTGTTAACGATACACACACGACAATCAGTGAATCAGTGCTGTCTAATGTAAATATTATAATATACGTCAATGTGAAATTGATAGTTCCTATATATTGATATTAACAAGCACACTTTTAACATATTTTATCATACTGCAAAAATGAATATCGTTTTCTGTCTTGTTATCTTGCCAGACTACATATGTCTATGTTCGTGATATTGACGGGGTACATAAAAGCACGCGCTATTTTGCGCGTAATGGAAGGTATTCCTATTACCGGAATACTAGCTTTAATTCTCTAAACAAAATATTAAACTTAAATACAAATGCATTTTGTTTTTTTATCAAAACGTTAACATTATGATTGAATCTAGATTTTTTTGTAATAACTCTCTTTCAAAGTTATCAAAGCTTTTAAGTATGACACACACGTTATACAGGTCTTCGGTAGTGTACATTATCCCATGTTCCCTGACTAAATCATAAACCCCTGCCAGAGACATAGGACCGTGTGCCCTGCCAAAGACATGTATAACTAATATTATAAATCATATATAAGGCATTAGCTGTTATAAGGGCCTTGTCATGTTGTATATACGATAGAAACTGAGATGTACTTATTATCACGGACGTTAAATGTACATTTGAATTTGTTTGCATCTAAAAATTTGCATTTTTGTTAATTCAATAATTTTAAAAAGGAAATACTACTGTAAAAGCAGTGAAAAAAGAACTCATTTCCACTTTCTCTTCTGTCATTTCTGTTGTCACTCATTACCTTCTCCTGTCATTCTTGTTGTTGTTTCTCTTCCCCTATTGTCATACCTCGGATGGTTTGTTTTATCTTTCCTGTCATTTATATGACCCTTTCCACTTCCTTTCCCGTCAATGTTATTGCTGCTTCTCTTCCGTTCATTCAAATAGTCGCTCTTCTCACCTTGGTGTCACTCCTGTTGTCTTTATCTCTCCTGTACGAACATTTTATCTAGTGTTTCTCCTGTTTTTATGCTGTAGCCATATGATCTAGAATGTGACCTTTAACGTTAAACCAAATTAAAGCAAGTAACAAGTAATTCAAACACAGGATAGGAGATAGGGATGAGCATCAATAGGGATGGAAGGAAAGGGAGAGAATTTATAATGAAAATGGCAGGAAAGGGACCGTAATAAGAAAGACTGGAGAGGTAGCAGAATACTTAATATCTCTTGAAAACATAATTGCAAATTGATTTACAATTAAAAGAAGCTGACTCTTAAACATACTGATCGATTGTGTACAACGTACAATGCACAAAAACATGCGCTACATTTACCACAGGGCATCATTGATTTAAAGAACAAAATATAACAGTATTAAATAACTTAGGTAAATTCATATCTATCATCCAAAATGGAGGCTATGCTTCTCTTGGTTGAAAACTATTTTGTATACCCTTGTAATGTTTTTTATTAATTGTATTGTCAATATATTGTATGCTTCTCTTCACTGTAATGACCAGTTTATGAGAATAAAGTTACGTATTGTATTGTATTGTATTGTATTTGTAATCCGTCACGGCATTTTCGCAAAATGTAGGTTATATACTTGTTCATGTTAGTAGTGTGGTACTAGTGAAACATTTCAATATAAAGACATTACCACCCAAAATAATAAGTCCTTTAAACTACATAAAATGACGAACTTAAAATACTTCTTGTGTGTAATCATTAAACAAAGTAAACTTACACACTAAACATGATATGATTTGTTTAAATTAAAGATCAATAAAGTTTTAATATAATATAAAAAAAATCTGTTTAAGATATAGTGAAGAGCTGACACGTTTTACATATCGATAAAGGCTACTGTTCTTAATAAAAGCATGAGTCACCATGTGAACGTTCAATAAGCCTACATGTTTTTGTATTATTTTAATCAATTTTCTTTCAGACATGATAAAATATTGACCGCCTTGCTATAAATCCAGTATAGGAGTCTCGATGAGTCGTTATACATACAACGATGATTTACTTTAGCTGTCAAAACCAGCTAATTGTCGCATCCATACAATGTGTTATCTAGTGTTTTAGTTGTGATAATATTTGTATAAAGTGCAACGTTTATTTACGTTATGTGTTATCTTAAACAATACCCGACACTGTCAGTAAACTAGGACAAAATAGTTTGTATACAGATGATGTACAACCTCCCTTTGTCCAATACAGTTTAATATACTATGACCCAGTTCATGATATTTCTCCAAATTGATCAACACACTACTAGAACCACACTGATGATAAGTTTGTTTGTTTGAATTATTGGGTTTTAACGTCTCTTCAACTCGTGTTTCTTGCATATAGAGGCGGTATCTGTTTGTTACAGTGCGCACTTATGACGACTTTATTGTGCTGTCTCACAGAAATATCGGACTCCAAACACGTTAATATGATACTTCACTCGGTCACATTATCCTGACACCGAGCCAACCAGTCCTTCTCCTTTCCAGAAATGCTTAGCGCTTAGCAGGGAGCAAGAAGATTACCTAATTTTAACATCTTAGATTGACACGGCCGGGGATCGAGCCATCGCCCATCGGGACCCAAAGTGAACGTTCTACCACTGAACTACCATACTGGTCCAATGATGATGTGTAGTCTCCCAATGGTTAACACGCTCAGTTTACTATGACCATTTTCTTTAACGAGGAAAATGGCTATCAAAAACGACGGTCTGGTGAAGAAGTAAAATCGTTGACATGTTAATCACAAATCCACCAACAACATTGTGCTTATCCGTTTCACAACACAAAATTCTGCTATATAGTCGTGGGTCGGTTGCGGCTGTGTGTGAATCAAGGCATACCTCTCTATATAACAATCTTAAATTTGTTTCTTTAACTTAACTTTTAATGGTAAGCTCGAGAGATTGGGCACTTTAAAGTGAGGACATGATAGAATTTGAAGGCACGAATCGTGAGCTATGTTATTAATAAACCCGGCAGAATAAAGCCTTGGTATATCTTACATGATAAATTGTGCAATTATATCATTGTAAATCTTTAAAAAATACAAACGCATGGTTGTGTTATTTGTAAACGATTTCGTCTGTCGTTATTTGTCCGCTGCTTTGCAAAAACGAGTGATTATTTGGTTGTCCTTCCCTTCCGTCCATCCGTCCGTCCGTCCGTCCGTCCATGTTTCGATAGATTTCAGGCTATAAATTTCCTTTGATGCATCTTATTTCAATAAAACATGGTAACATTTACTGGGTTTTTTATCAAAACCTAATCAAAGTTGTAATACGTGGTATGTTCGCGCCAATTTAATCAAATTACTTCAACAAATAGTCTGAAAATTTCCAGACAATATCTTTCCTTGGTGGTTAATGAATTTCAATGAAATTAAGTTGATAAATTGTTTTTTATCAATGTCTTAGATAAGTTTGAATTCCGAACAAATTTTGGATGTATCTAGTCAGGTTGCTTTAATCTATAGGTTGCTTTAATCTATTGACTGACAGTTTCCAGATAATAGCTTTTGTTAGAAACTATCGATTTAGATGAAATTTGGTTCAAGGGTCTGTTATCACGTAATTATGTAATACAAAAGGAGAGCTTCGTGACAGTGATATTCTCTGATGATCAGAGCAAACGTACAGATCCATAAACCTTAGAATTCATTGAGGAGCTCAAAATTAAAATTTATTGCAAATTAAATGTGAAGTTTAATATTGAATTAAGCTTCCTTACTGTTGACATAAAATGTTTCATTACACCTAAATGCTATTCAAAAGAGTAGGCGTTATTATATCACAGCAAATAAAATGTTTTATTTCGTTTTCAGCTTGCGAAAACGTCGCTTGTGTTTAATCTAATTGGAATTAATAAGACCTATATAAGAGTGTTATATTGAACAACTCTAAATCTACTTACAATTATTAATAACCTGGAGTGAAAAAGTATAAGAAATGCGGTGGTTTTTCTCGATTGACTGGGACAAATTTAACTTAATCTTTGCATTATTCCTCTGTTGTGGATTACGTATTCTATTGTTAAGGTTTTATAGAGGTTTAAATTCTACAATAAAAACCATAATCATTCCTCGTTGACATAGTTGTCTTATATTAAATATCACAATAGCACGGCGAGAACTATAGCCTGGCACAAAGAGATATAAAATAATATTATCCTAGTTCTGGATACGGTATACAGGCCCGTAGCATAGGGCATATTTGAACGCTGCCCTGCCTCCATTAAAGATTATGAAAGGTGGTTCCTCTGTGTTAGAACAAGATATCGTTGTATATTTGTATTTAAACTGGACTTCAATCGCCATTTAATCGTCACATCGGTCAAGCAGAAATGTCAATATCCACTCCAAATGTGTTTGAATTGGGATTCCATAAAATGAAATCTTAAAATGTTAAAGGACGTTTATTGACCGCTCGGTGCGGCCATGTGAAAAATGTAAAGAAAAAAATATTTATCTACTCAGAGATTAAGTGTATGGGATAGTGTTTTATTATTAAAAACCAAAAAGTATTGAATATATTACCAGCGGAACAGAATGAAGTATCAACATGTCAAGGCCATTTGAACACAAGACAAATTTGCTAGAACCGAGAGAAAGCGTTGCTAGGTGGTACCAGTTAAAACTGCACTCAATCATACTTAAAGAAAAACATCTCTTCCACACTACCACTAGCTTTAAAAAATAAACACATTCTCTTTGAAATTAACTTTAGGTTAAATTAAAGAATGTAAGTCTAACGGCGACAAATGTAATGGCATTAATTAGTCCTTTAGACTGTTAAAAGTATTGAGTTATGTAAAAAAAAAACTTGTCTAACATGTCGCCACACTACGGTTTAATACCATATCACTGACGACTATACGATATTGACCCTGTCATGGGATTAGCATGCCCCGACATTAGACTCATTTATTATATAAGGTGCCGAGACAATTTTTTTTTTGAAAAATCTCATAGCCGTTATCTTTGATAAGTTATACAATAAATTTGTTATCAAATTATGTAATAATCCTCCCAATATGCTTTCGACGTAATGTGATTATTATATGGGGTTTTCCCCTTCAAATCAACGACACTTTGTTTCACTTTCACTATGTAAATGTAGTTCCTAGTGTTTCAATGTTTAAGATGAGGTGTCTCTGTATTTATCAGTTTTTCTTTATATCCGAAAAACATGCGATCAATAACACAAAACGTTTCAAAGTTTCAAACATTTTTATCTACTTATTTATTGAGTTGATGCTATAAGCTGTAGGTATATATAAACTCTTATATTATGCACATACAGCTATTTCTTAATATATAGATAAAATGAGAATTATGAAATGTTTCTGCATCATAATGATCTACTGACAATAGTTTAAACATCACACTTACAGTACTACAAAATGATAATTAATAAAAGTAAATAATCATAAAACGACATCTAAATGCTTCCTTACAATGAGTAAAAATCATTAACATATTTATATAAAAAACAAGAAGAAATAGGATCAACAGAACAAACGCTATTGACAAACAAACAATAGCTTCATCAAAAAGTCA
>JAUMGZ010195163.1:0-12928 GCA_032359645.1 Pododesmus macrochisma | reverse complement strand
CTCCGGTTTCCTCCACCAGTAAACTGGCACGTCCGTAAATGACCTTAGCTGTTGATCGGACAATAAGCCCTTAATACCAACAAACAAACAAAGAGTATCATGTTCAACATCAACGTAACGTGTTCATAAATCATTGGATACACTAACAATTGCTTTTAATACAATATTTGAAGTTTATTTTTTTCAAGATTGAGTTTCTGCCAATAGAAAGGCTGTGAAATCAAAATGAAAAGATCGTGACTAGACGGAAGGGCCTTTACTAATATGAAATTTCTTAAGTAAAATATACCGGTTATCAAAAACTTGAAACTGTTGACTTTCGTTAGCTCTAAACGCCGATGTCACTTTCAGATAAGTTGAATTGGAAAACCGGTCTCTTATTTTTCTACAATATAATTAAAAAAAAAAAGCTCTTCCGGATAATAAATGACGAATTTGACAAGGTAGGTATCATAGACCACTCATAGGCACTATATATCGTAGTGATGGTTCCTTTAGGTGCGTGTTTGCCAAAATTAACAATTCAAATGTATCCAGTCAGTGGCTGACTTGGGGCAAGGTTGACTGGCCCATCCCACTTCCATTTTGGTTTTTTTAACACCTGTTTCTACATAAATTGCATTGCTCGCTAATTCATATATTACATGATAATAATATATATTTAACAAGGCACATATGTTATGTTGATCTTATTTGGATTGTTTTTATATTTTAATTTCAGACACGTAGAAGAGAACAATTATAGTACATCTAAAAAAGTGTTCTCTAACTGTACAAATATTGTCGACCTTTCTAACTCCATGGATATCAACTGTTCTTTGACGTCTTGACACAAAGGCACTATGTCAGGTTTTGCGAAATCCATCAACAGATTGCTTAAACAACTTTGCAACTAGCTAATTCTAAGTATCTCCAGCATAAAACAATAGAGTAGATATTTATAATTATAAACTTATTGTTTGCCTAATCGTCTTGGTTTATCGATTTACTATTTTATACAAGTGATTATCTTGGACATCATTTGTACTAACGTGCAATCATTTACTGCTGTAGAAATAACGGATACTTTTTAATTAATGTTACTACGTTACCTGATTACGTGCTATATTAGGAGATTCTGTGTAATGACAATAATGCTATAGAAAACATTGTATTTCGATCAAAAACATTAAGTGACCCATGTGAATTAACGTTAATCTAAGATTTACAGCAACATATTACTTGTATATGTTAATAGGTTTAACATGGAATGTAACCAACACGGATTGATGTTTCCTACCAATAAGCAATCAGTGTCCATGGACTTACGGCCTTAGAATATCGTCTTGGTTTTTGATTTACTATTTTTTTCCAATATGCATAATCTTTCTGTGAAATGGAAACAATTAATGGGTTTGTTTGAATGATCATCAAGGGAAAGCGGAGGTATTAATGAAAACATAAACAACAACTGAAAATGAACCATACAAATCAAGATACGAAGGATCATCAGAGCAAAACACCTTCACAACCACCAACAGCAGCATCAAACAATGCGGCCTCAGAATAAAACAAGAGGCCCATTGGGCCTAGACGTCCATCTGGATTAGCATTTGAATATTTATGATCCTAGGGTCACTCCTTGAACAAAGTTGGTTATCCATGCCCTAGAGTTACTAGAAACAAAAGCAATTTGCAAAAGGCCTCCAAGTGCCCCTCACTGGGTACTTAGCCCCGTCATTTAAATAAATCTGAATCCCCTTCCCCTAAGGATAACTTTTTCCAAGTTTCGATGAAATTGGTCAAGTAGTGTTGGACGAAAAGTCGCAAATATTACAAAGTATCATATTTGCTATATATATAGTGTTAAACTTTGACCTCAAAATGTGTAGCCTTTTTTTTACCCCAGGGTCGAGCCTTGAAGAAACTTGATTCTCCTTTCCCTAATGTTACTAGAAACTAAAGCATAAGGCTCTAGGCCATACAGTTTATTAGAAGACTGTTTATATTGTGTACCATTTTACCAATTATGGCCCTATTGTGGGGCCCCCTGGGGGCTGAGTCCCTATTATTTGAACAAATCTGAACCCCCTTCCCCTAGGGATGACTTCTTTCAAGTTCTGTTGAAATTAGTCCAGTAACTTTAGACAAGAAGTCAAAAAAGGGAAAGCTATCATATTTGCTATAGTGTTGAACTTTGACCCCAAAATGTGTAAACTTATTTTGACCCAAGGAAAACGCCTCGAAAAAACGTGGTTCTATATGCCCGAAAGCTACAAAAGATTCAAAGTTTCCCCTTTTTGGACCCCGAAGTGGCGCCCCTGTGGGCTGAGCCCCTTCATTTGTACAAATCTAAATCCCCGTTCCATAGGGATACTTCCTACCAAATTTGGATAAAATTGGTCCAGTTAAAAGAAGTCGAAAATGGGAAAAGTTAACATGTTTGCTAAATATAAAGTGTTTCAATTAGACCCCAAAACGCGTAATCTATTTTTGACCCCAGGTTCACGCCTTAAACAAACTTGGTTCTCTATGCCCTAAAAGTATTACATACCAACACATTAATCTCTATGCCTTCTAATTTATAGTAGAAGATTTTTGAAACTTTGTCAAATTTTCCCCTTTTTGGACCACAAAGTGGCGTCCTCTATGGGCTGAGCCCCTTCATTTGTACAAATCTGAATCCTCGTCTTTAAGTGATACTTCCTACCAAGTTTTTGATGATGAAGTTGGTCCAGTAATTTTGGACAAGAAGTCGAAAATATGAACAGTTAACATATTTGCTATAGTGTTGAACTTTGACCCCTAACGCGTAGCCTATTTTTGACCTCAGGGTCACGCCTTGAACAAACTTAGTTTTCCATGCCCTTACGTTACTACATACCAAAGCATTATAGCTCTATGCCTTTTAGTTTATTAGAGGAAGATTTTTGAAGTTTTGTAAATTCCCCTTTTGGCTCCCTAAACGCGCCCCCTGGGGCCAAGCCCCTTCATTTGAACAAATCTGATTCCCCTTTCCCTAGGGATACTTCCTAGCAAGTTTTGATAAAAATAGGCCTGTGGTTCAGGGGAAGAAGTCGAATATGTAAACAGTTAACGACGACCGACGGACGGACGGACGACGGAAGGGATTTGTAAGAGAAAAGTCCACCTTGGACCTTCGGACAACACTTTAAAGTAACCACCAGTTTGCACTGTCACACGCAGACACTGTCTACATATAAACTAGACAACACGAGTTAAAGGGACATTAAACCCAAATAAAATAAATATCAGTACAAACATTACAATATCTGTCATAAATATATTAAACTCTTCTCAATTTCGACTTAGGCCTAAAGAAAACATTTGTTTAGGCCTTATATAATTACATTGAACCAAATTTCAACAAACTTTGTAGGAAGCATATATAATGAAAGTTGGCGGCCTCCAATGCTCCATTAGGCGTCAAAAATTGGGAAAATGTTACATAATTGAAAAATCCTCTTGTAATAAACAAGAAGAAGTAGAGCTTATAAGGTTTTGATATCTTGTAACCGTTTGGCATGAAGACCTAAGATTTTTGAGGTGTCACTCTTTTATTAAAATCAGGTTACACATTTTTGGGTCAAAGGGTATTGTAGAACTTATAAACATTGAAATCAGATCCTTCTATCCAATCAATCATTACACGAAAATGTCATTTGTTCTTTCATTATAATGAATCGTGACATATCACACAATTAAAATATTGTCGAATAAAAAATCCTGGCTTATCAGGACATCTTAGTCCTTTGATTTAGTTTATTAATGTATATTAGGTTATTTTTTCTGTGTGCGTCCCACGTTTAACTTTTGTTTGTCAATGACCATGGACATACGGCTTTTGAATATTGTCTTGGTTTTTCGTATTTACTGCTTTATAAATATTTCTTAAAATATTACCAATACATAAATTCTAATTGTTGGTTCATTGAACTGTGTGTATCTTTAATAAACCATTCAGCAATGTCAGCTTTCATCACTGACTATTTTCAAAAATAAAATCGATTCTGTCTTTGTTATTGGTAAGATTATCAGACCTTGAGACTGCTCGTTTAAATTTACTCCAATGCTTTAGGTAAAATTATCTTTTGTGTGCACATCAAATAACTTTAAACAAAGAACTGATTCTGGTTTTTTTTTTTTTTTTTGTCGTAATGTTGATCAAAGACGCTGACACTGAATGTTTAATCTGTGTTTCTTAATTTAAGTAAAACTCGACATTTTTGTTCATTTAAAATATCGACATCAAAAACACGGAAATAAATAAACATCGATGTATACCGTCACCATTAAAATATTACCATAACACATAGTTTTGTCCTTTTTGTTTATCAGTTTCATAAAGACGTTGATTTACGACAATGAAGATGCGATTTCAATATTTATGAAGTATTAGTGTTTGTCATTAGAAAAGTCAACATTGTATGACCTTGCTTTGCAAATTTATATTGTTAGTTTGACTATTTTTTTTCTTGTCTTCTATGTTGCAGCAAAGAGTCTAACCTTGACGACGACAACGACTTCATGTTATTCCATTATTACAAAGATGATAAAACATTTAAAATGGTGGGAGCCATTCAATCTAAAACAGGTTTGTAAAATCAACCATACGACGTCGTGTAGAAGATTGGTAATTTCGTTCAGATTTTCAATTATGTAAAGGAATATTTCGATGAATGAACGTCCATAATTGCATTTGATGTTCATTAGTGCTTTTTCTGATTTGTAGTGTCATACACCATGAAAACAAAAACATTACAAATACAATAAATATACTTTTAATGACAATATTTATGTAAGGAAGAGAATTGAGAGACAATTGGAAAAGAGGTTACTGATTAGGTACGCGAACACTTCAAAAACGCATCGTATGTCAAGGACTACACATCCAATGTGCAAGTTTTTCAGTAAAACATTATTCAAGCACACATACTATTGAACAGTAATATCAATGACTTACTTACTATTTCATAATTATCTTAAAAGTCTTATCACTTAATTGTGCTTCTCAATGCCTTCTATTAATATGCCTTATACGGTAAAATAGAACTAAACGATAATTGTTTTGGTTAAAAGGTTTATCGTTACCAGACCTGTTGGAAGCTTTTGGACACCATTTCTATTGTTATTCAAGCAGCAGAGGATACGACAAAATGATGAAGACTCTAGGCAGGGATTTCTACTCCTTTGTTCAGAACCTAGATTTACTTCACTCCCTCCTTGCTCTTACGTACAAGGGGATGCGACCACCACAGTTTAGGTAAACTTTCTTTGAAGTACAGTTGAGATTGCAAACCAAGATTAACCACTCAAACTTAATTAAAAAGACAGGCCAAGCAAACTCACTAGATAGTCTAGAGTTATCCGTCTCATAACCGTTTACAATCAACTATCAGATGTATGTAAAAGGACTACATGCAATACCTTTATTGAAATGATGATCTAGCTACTGCAATTACACGCATTTAATAAATCAGATTCAATAAGGAAAATGTCAACACAATGTCTGAGGTTATTACTGTTCGTGACATCAATGCTGGTACTACAGAAATGGCGGAAATTAAGAAGCGTCTACTAAAGATGAAGCTGTCTTTTGTGAATACAAATACTTCGCTTCATAACCATGTTTGTATGTAAGGTCCACTTCAGTGTTTAACTCATTGTATAAACTTAAGTATTTTAAGTAGTGTTTACTCTGTTGTCGATATACATTCGCTTCGTTGTTGTAGATGTGAAAGAAAGAATGGCAAATTGTATGTGCATATTTATACAGTGAGACCCGCCATGTACCCTGTGGCTATTGGTGAGTTAACTTAATGCATACATCTAGTACGCATGTGTGCGTATATCACGCGTGTGTTATTCCTGTTTAGTTGCGAGTGTTTCGACATTTAGGAACTTACTTGTTTTGTGTATGAATTGAGGCTAAATTAGAGCAACTTGTAGACTCTGCATTTCTGAAATTCGCCTGGGTCATATCCGATTTCTATGTGTTCAACACATATACCTTCATTTGCTCTATGCTAAATATTACTCTGTATTTATACCACGGTCATCTGACCTGTCCTCGATACGATTTGGTTTTGACCTAGATCATTTTCATTGTGTTCATGCATACGTTTGTTGTTGTTTCTCTTTAGATAACCTACCATGGGTTCTCTGGAAATGTTAAGCGTTAAAATTGAATTTCTGAATTGAAAAAAGTGAGAATTATAAACTTGCAAACTGAACCGGGACAACAATGAAAATACTATTAAAAGTAGATGAAAAACCAACTTCCTGCCTAAGAGGATCGTGTCCAAGATTCCAGGTCTAGCTACGAATCAACCGTTATCAACAAACACTGAAGAGAAAACGAATGTAAAATAAACAATACCTAAATAAACAAAGGAGCTTAAAAGGCATACGGATAATATAACCTTTAATTATACCAAATGTGAATATCAGTCAATAAAATAACCTTCAATTATACCAAATGTTTATATCAGTCAATTACATACCCCATTAAGACTATTAGCAGTTAGTCAGTTGTCATTAGATTTGTGATTTCGATATCATGTTTTCTTCTAACAGGAACATTGACAGAGGTTGCTAAACAGATATTTGATACAGCTATTGAAATGACACTCGTAGAAAGATTCACTGGTGAAATATTCGATACCAAATTTTGCGAGCATGTGATATGCGAAGTGAAAGTGCTTGGTGAAGATCATGGCATGGGGATGGTTTCAGCGACAAAAGAAAACCTACAAAGCGTGGTAATTGACACTGGATTTAAACACAAACATCTCAAGAAAAACAATGACAACCAGCTCCTATCTATGCCGAGAGGAAGTCTGTCTATGGCGATGCCGTATACGGTGATTTTTGATAAAAATATGCACATCGTCAGTGCGGGACTACACTTGAAAACTCTTTGTGCAGAACTTGAAAGCCCGCACGTGACATTCAATGAACTTTTTGAAATCAAAGAGCCTAATGTAACACTTACATATGACAACATAATGAATTGTTCAAATACCTACATGTACTTTTTCCTTCAAGCAAAAGTTAAGGGAGAAAATAAAGATAAAAAGAAAGAGAAGGATAAAGGAAAGAATAAGGAGATGCCAGACTGTCCCGTATTAAGAGGTACGTGTGTATAATTATATACATAATAGGGGCATATTACATATTCATGGAAACTGGCGTTTGTCACAGACCTAATGCACACAGTAAATGCAGGCTAGATATCAGAGAGGGGTATTTTGAAGTTTAAATTGCACGGCAGTCTGGTCATATGCTGAAAAAACCAAAATATGTGAAGAAAAAAATAAAGTGATTAAGACAAGACCGTTTTTGTTAGGGGGTTCACCACGATAACATAATACGGACAAATATCGTTCAAATGGTTTGGTTGACGTTCTCACAATTCAAAATGGACGTTTAGGGGTTTATTTTAAAACAAATTATTTATTTTTTGAAACACATTTTATCGTAAATAGTAACTTAGACGTATGTAAACATTGTACATGTGTATTTCATAATTGAGGATTATTTTAATGCATTTAAGAACATCATATCGAATACAAAGTGCAATCTGAAATATGCCTCCGATAAATATGATAATTGTAAGAGGAAAGGGTCAATACTTCGTATGAGACAACCCCATCGCGAAGCCCAGATCTTCCTTCGAAGTAGCCGAAACATCTGTATTTAGTTCAAGAGTAAAAATAATGATGAAGCGAACGACGAAATATTTACGAGAAAGGGGCAATAAACTCCCCATTTGAGGTAGGTAATTACACTGTTCTGCACTTAGGTAGTATTATGGTCGCCATACAAACGTTGAAAGAACAAACCTGTTAGAGCGAACCTCATCCAAGATGCCAGGTCTAGTACTACAATTCAATCACTCGGATTTAGGTTTTTCGGCTGCTTGAAAAAAAGTCCACCTCAATTGTGATATAAAAATGCTCAAGGCAATAACTTTGTATGTATTTAGACTTGGTAATGTATTTTTCTGGACAATTATATAAAGCAACCAAATTCTCATCAGCAGAGAAGATGTCACATTATAAGTTGCTTCAATTATTGAATTGCTTCAATAATCAGTTTTATTTTAAAACATCCCTCTTAAGGGTAAAAAGGTTTTCTTCTACAATAGTGACCTACCAATGAATCTTCACATACAACGACAAATCATTATCTTTTTATCTTTTTTACCACCGCAGGTCACATGATCCCTCTAGATGGGGTGAAACAGATCGCGTTCCTGGGCAGTCCGTTTTTTGAGAGTTTGGAGGAACTGCTAAGTTCAAAAATATTTCTTACAAACATACCTCAGGATCAAGTTACCATGGAAATAATGTTTATGAGTGAACAAAGGAGTGCAGATATGGAAGTCAGGTAAGTGTGTTTTAACATTACCTTTGAGCGCATCATTGACCTAATATGTAATATCATGTTGACAATACAACGACTTCGACGCTAGAAGATTGCTGTCGACATCGAGCTTCCGAAAAGGAAAGGATATTTGACAAAATTCCTTCAAAAATCGAAACAAACAAAATATACCATCGAGGTCCTTATAACCATATAATGTTCAGATGAAAAGTAGGTATGTTCTGAAACAAGTTAGGCGTATAATTTTGAAATTCATCATCCATTACCGAGAACGGAATATATTCTTGATAATCATCTAATCGAAGAATGATCTCGATATTTGCAGTCTATGAAGTTTCGAAAAGAAATACAACTACCCACACTTCATGAGCCAAAAAGCGGTTCATAAAATAGTATGCATATTTGTATATCTTTTCATACGTCCATAAACCAAAATATTCATATCAAGATCTCCCCTTGTAGTTTAATTAAATAAAAATTAAAACGAACATACAGAAATATTACATTAGAAATTTAGATAACGTGACACAATTAATCGATTACAGTCTATGTAGCTCAAAGGAATTTGACATTTGCATCACTGAAATTGTGGCCTCGACAACTGGTGATCATGTCGTCAATACTACTTTCACAGCCCCGAGGGTAGCCATAACCCATTAGCATTAGCATCCGAACACATATTATACTGAACTAATTTTTTTCCCCTCGAGGGGCCATTGCTGTATCTGAGGTACGCCGTCATTTATTCCCGATTCATAACGTTCTGCCAGTTATTTTTGAGTTTCGGACATAAGAAGATACAGTTTCATACTTACCTGTATTCTAAATTGTTGTGTTTAATGCATATTTTGGCTTTTTTTAATGAAAGTAAGTCAGTCAGTCTGCCTGTTTTTTATAATATTCAATTCTATATATCTATTATAATATCACCTTTGCTGAGGAGAACTGGGTTGTTCGAAACACGTGTCCAGAGGATTACGTTTAAAAATTCCTGTTTTGACTACGCGCACATTTTAAATTTTGGCAAGACAATTTTGTATTATTATTCGGTTTGGTTTTTGTCCATCATAACCATCGTGATTTTTGTCACCGTTGCCTCATTGGCTCTGTAACATTGATTTACTGAAGTCTTGTCTATTCAAAAAAAATTCTTTTCTTGTGTCCATTAATGACAGCAGCTTCGAGCAAGTTCTGGGGTTCACGACGGGGTAATTCACACAGAGATTTGGCTTCCTCCTCTTATAAATATCATATTTATCGGAGGCATGATTCAGGTTGCATTTTTGTATTTTCGCAAGGATAATAACGCAATATTATGAAAATACTAGCAGTACAAATCGATACTGTAAACATATATTAATAGTTATAGCACAGAACACATGAACCGCGAGGCATGACCCTGTTAGAAGTACAGTATGTCAAGTATAGCCGGAGGATCTCTTTAAGTATTTCAACTTTTTCTATAGTTGTTGTTAATAGATAATTTCCTCTCTCAATTTTTGTTTCCGAAAAAACGTTTACTCTCAGAAACATTTTATTCTCTGAAAAAATATATTCTGCTTATGAACGACATCGTAGGCCCAACAGTGAAAGGACATGGACTTTTTCGCGAGACTTGCCTTGGCTATTTTTCTTTTCTTATTACAATTATCCATCTATGACATTAAAGGAGTTGTTGAATAGTACACGATATATCTCAACGATAACCTAATACTGACCTTATCGGGTACTTTATTTCAGGAAATGATATATCGTCAAGACATACCTTGCGCTGACCTTATCGGGTAGTTGTTATACGTTACAACTCACCACGATTACCTAACCCTGGCCTTATCTCTGTAAGTTATTGGCACATGATATCTCACCACGATTACCTAACCCTGGCCTTATCTCTGTAAGTTATTGGCACATGATATCTCGCCGAGATACATCTAACTCTGGTCTTATCGAATAGCATATTAGAACATGAAACCTCGCCTTGATAAACCTCTGTCTGGCCTCACCAAGATAAATCTACATCTGGCCTTATCGAGTAATTTGTTTTCTACCTCTGTCCATATCGGACATTTTTGTGTTCATGAAACCTCGCAAAGGTAAACCTGACTTTAGCCGTATCGGCTGGCTTTTTAGTGTATGATACCTTACCAAGATAAACCTAACTAATCGGGTCGTATTTTGGTACACGATACTTCGCCAACATAACCTAACTCTGGCCTTATCGGCTGACTTTTTAGTATATGATACCTTACCAAACCTAACTAATCGGGTCGTATTTCTGGTACACGATACTTGGCCATCACAACCTAACTCTGGCCTTATCGGGTAGTTTGTTAGTGCATGGTACCTTTAACACATATTTTGATTTTCTAAAGACTGCACATGGTAAACGTCCCATGGATTAATCACATCAAGAGAGTACACATGACGTCTCCTTGGGACAAGGGTGACACAATTATTAAATTCCTGACAGCTGATTTACGAGATAAACAGCCGTAGTAAATTCCATAGTAAGCAGCGGTGTACGGACTTTTAAAGACCGAGGTAATTATATATATAATTTGCTTATGCACTTATACACCAGATCAAAAGTGCAACATGGTACTTTGTGACGACCGGGTACGGGTAATGTCTTGGTGTTCTATCTTAGTGTGAACTGTCAAGTATAGTTCCTTAAATTGGACACTTTCTATAAAAAATTATACATGACGCACTATGGTAACCTACCCAGTGACGACCGGGTACGGGTAATACTTTAGTTTTCTATTTTAAGTGTGAACCGTCATGCATATTTCTTAAATGGGATATTTTAAATAAAAAAAAATTATATGACACACTATGGTTATTAGGGACGCCCGTGTACGCTAAATATCCTAATGTTTTTTATTTTCGTTTGAAATTTCAAGCAAATTTATTTAATTAGTAAAATAGTAAAAAGGTGGAATATGATATTTAGTGACGACCGGGCACCGAAATGTTTTCTTAATGTGAACTGTCTTGTATAGTTTCCATATGGGACGATAATTGATATAGAAGTAAATACGAAAAGTCCATGAACATGGACAAACAAAAGAAAGACGTAGGACGCAAACAGGAAAATTAACCAAATATACATTTATCAACTAATAAAGGAAACATCACGGACTTCTATCTAAAAACTAAAAGCGAATCCAGGTGATCGCGATATGGTAGGCGTTTCCTGCTACACGCTTCAACCGCCGCGATGCTTCCGTGTAATTCCGGTGTATGACAACCATTTGATGTATGATGTAATATGTAGACGTCTATATTTACAGTTGCTTTAGGGTTGTTGCGTAATGATGGATAAATTCTTGAATACAGAAGCTTGCAAACAGAAAAAGGCAATCGGTACAAGACAAGAGACAAACATCCTCGTGGACAACTAGTCTTGGTGATTGTTGTGACGTTAGTTTGTTATAATATTCTTGTGCTGCGTTGTTTGATTCGGCTATTGTTGGTTTGTCATTGACTTATGCTGTTGATTCCACTCAGCCTGTTTATTATTAAGATATCACAGTATACTAGGTTGTCTAGCCGTTCATTGGCAAACGCTTTTCAGTCCATCTGGACCAAAGGTCCAATGTGGACTTTTCTCATACAAATCCCGTCTGTCGTTAACTTTTGCTTTAATTGCATCTCATCTACCTGACCCCAAGGGATAGATGGACAGGGCAAAAAGGGGTAATTTGACAGTATGCCTCCAAACGACATCTCCTCCGAGAATATTGGGTAGATTTAAACTAAATTTGGCAGGAAGCATTCATTTGGGGCAGGGGATACAGTATTGTACACACTAAGTACCTGACCCCCGGGGGACAGTTTGGCGTGGCCAAAAAGGGCAATTTGACAGTATGCCTTCAAACGACTTCTCCTTTGAGACTAAAATGCAGATTTGAACTAAATTTTGCAGGAAGCATCCTTAGGGGAAGGGGTTTCAAAATTGTACAAAGTAAGTTCCTGACCCCCGGGGACAATTGGGCGGGGTCAAAAGGGGTACATTTGACAGTATGTCTTTAAACGACTTCACTGAAACTACTGGGCAAATGTCAACCAAATGATTGTGAAGGCCCAATGGGCCTCTTGTTTATATTACCTACGGCTAGGATATAGATCTGGATTTTTAATAATGGTATTAGTTTGCGTAGTCTTAACAGAAAATTGTCAACGTATGTCTCTGTCTGTTTGTTTAATTGGGGCTTAACGTCAATTGAAATGATTTCACCAATATCCTGACAAAAGATCAAAGGAGGAAAACCAAACAAAAGGACAGGAAGTGAAGCGGCAAATGTAATGGGAAATAATAATAATAGGGATGGCTCAGAGAGAAGGATGAACCCAAACAACGGTGATTTCGCTTACTCTTATCCATCTTTATCGTGGCATATTATATTATGCTGAGTGGAGTGGTGGAGTGGAGTTGTGGAGTGGAGTGGTGGAATGGAGTATGGGGTCAATAAGTGGAGTGAAGAAAATATATTAATAGTAGTAGAAATAATATTTACAATAGTATCTTCTCATTATT
>JAUMGZ010195141.1:0-12928 GCA_032359645.1 Pododesmus macrochisma | reverse complement strand
AATCTTAAGATTTTTGAAAAATAACTAAAAAATTGGCATTATATAAATCAATGTCGCGACCTTCTGTCAGATAACATAATCAAGCAGATCTCATTTTGGGTCACTAAATATACATGAAAAAGTTTCAAGGGTGAGAATATTGATACATGTAAGTCTAATCTCGACCTCCTCAACATCCCCCTCCACCTCACCCGTCTCCCCCTCCTCCGCATCCCCCGCTGCCTCCTCCTCCTCCTCCTCCTCCATCACCGCATCCACCTCCACCTCCAGACGAGAATCCCCCGCCTCCGCAGTCTGAAGACGTAAATCCACCGCCTCCGAAGTCTGAAGACGTAAATCCGCCAGCGCCTGTACCTACTGATGTAAATCCACCTCCCCCATAGGCAGGAGGTTGCATGCCCGGTTTACCATAGTTACCATTGTTATTTACGTAACCCTGGTTTGTGTGTCCAGGGTATGGCTGTGTAGTCATCCCAACAGCACCACTTTCTGTAATAGAAACATATGTCAGGATATTAAACGATTATCTCAAAGGTAAAATTATCTTTGATTTTTTGAATAACGGTCACTGTAAATAGTTCTATGATAATGATAAAATAGCAACGACAAAAAACAAAAAGACTGGTTATCTCCCTTTTGATTCGCTGCTCTGCGCTCGAAGCCCTGGTGAAGCAATTGCGGAAAACCGTTCTGACATCTCCATCATATTTCGGAAAACACCTCGGGAGAATATGGCGGTTCGGCGTCACACAAGCAGCATACTTTTTGTGAGAAAAAAATCTTGTCCATTGCAAGCGCCATAGATACAAATTGGAAACTTGCGCTGTACCCCTTATGTGTTTTCCTGAGTATGACGGAAATGCCCGAGTGGTTTTCCAATTGTCTGTGCCACGAGATTATTGAACAAAGGGATAGAAACACCCTTTAAAATAAGACACAAGAAATTGGATCATCTGAACAAAGGATTTCGACAAACAAACAATAATTTGTACATCTAAACCTGAAAAATGTGAGAAATGAAAGATAACCACGGCGAATGTAAGATCTTCAGAAATAGTAAGACCATTAGATAAACATTTTGAAACTTATAACTTTTGTTGTTGGTGAGCTAAAAAAAAATAAAAAATAATACGAATCTGATGATCAATTAGATTTAAATGACAAGGAGTATTACACATTTGATCATTACTCTGAAAGAACAAGAACAAGTCAACAAACTATAGTCGAAAGTACTAGATCTACTGACGTAGTGTTGATATCAGTTCTCTTGGATAACTTGTTTTTATGTAAAAGATTTAGAAAAGAGGCTCATTGGGCCTTTATGTTCATCTGGTTTAAATGGGCCTATATGTAAATGTTTGTCATTTGAAAACTTTTGCCCCTAGGGTTATGCCTTGAACAAAGTTGGTTCTCCATGCCTTAAAATTACTTTAAATCGAAGCATTAAGCACTAGGCCTTCTAGTTTGAAATGTGAAAAATTTGCTTTATTATATATAGTATTGAACTTGACCTCAAAATGCGTGACTTTCTTTATCCCAGGGTCAGGTCTTGAAAAAATTTGGTTCTCTTTTCCCTAAAGTTACTATAATCATCTAGTGTATTAGGATTTTTGATATTTTGTCAAATTTTACCCATTATGACCCCTTAATTGGCGCCCCTGGTGCTGAGCCCCATCATTTGAACAAATCTGACCTCCCTTCCTCTAGGGATGAATTATTCTAAGTTTGGATGAAATTGGTCAGATTGTTTTGGACAAGAAGTTGAAAATGTGAAAAGTTAACATGTTTGCTATATATGCAGTGTTGCACTTTGACTCCAAAATGCACGACCTATTTTTGACCCTAGAGTTCAGTCTTGAACAAACTTGATTTTCCATGCCCTAAAATTACTGCATACCAAAGCATTAGGCTCTAGGCCATCTATTTTATTAGGAGAAGATTTTTTAAAATTTTGTCAAATTTTCCCCCTTCTTGACCCCATAATGCTGCCCCTGGTGTCCAAGCCCCATCATTTGAACAGATCTAAACTCCCTTCCCTATAGAATGATATTTACCAAGGTTGGATGAAATTAGTCAATTAATTTTGGACAAGAAGAGAAAAATGTGAAAGTTAACATATTTGAAGCTCTAGGCCTTTTAGTTCATTAGAAGAAGATTTTTGAAGTTTTGTCAAAATTTCCCCTTTTTGGTCCCCTATTGGTGCCCCTTAGGGGCCCAGCCCCTTCATTTGAACAAATCTGAACCCTTTCCCCTGGGGATACTGCCTACCAAGGTTGGATGAAATTAGTCCAGAGGTTTAGGAGAAGAAGTCGATAATGTGAAATGTTTACGACGGACGACGTACGACGTATGACGGACGGGATTTGTATGAGAAAAGTCCATCTTGAACCTTCGGTCCAGATGGACTAAAAAAACAATGAACGTTAAAAATTTAGGAATCTGACAACTATCACTGAGGGAAAACATTCTTTTGTTGCAACTTAGAACCGCTGATATATGAAGGTCACACTTACCCGAAATTGAAATAAGCATTTGAAGCCATTCCTTGCAAGAAACTTTGTTCAAAAATCATAATGCGTTTTTAATTGGTGGCAAGTTGAATATTTATCTCCTCTCAACTATGAATACCTTCCACCCCCAACGAATACATATCTACCAAAGCAATCGTGGATGGGGTGTCATACTGGAGTGGGGTTAAATATTCAACTGCCAATAAACTTAAAGTGAGGTAGGTCAGTGGCTTGTCATTGTGATTTTATGACGTCTATGATAACTAATTTTATGTACATATTTCAAAACATCTTCCCGAGTCAGGCAAGGGATACATTCCGAATAAATAAGCTCGATATAACGAAAACGGTCCCTCGATTTGGGAAGACAAGATGAAAATTGAGATACATTATGGGCGACATTTTGGACAACAGGAGTGTTTTTAGATTAGGAATACTGTGAACATTTTATGAACATAAAAAACATGTTAGTTACTGTTACAAGTGTGAACGTACGTGTTTGAATAGCCGTTACGTTAGGACCGCCCGAAATTACTTGACCTCCCTGTCGTCTGCTAGCGCCTGATCTCTGCGCGTGTATACAGATACAAATAACGGATATACCGATACCAAGAAAAACCAACACACCGATGACTATCCCGACAATTGCCCCAATAGTCCTGAAAAAAAGCAAAATAAAAATTCTTAAATTTTAATTTGTTCTGTATAAAACTGAATTAGTGACACTTAAAATACACGGCTGCATATAGCCTGGGGAAACGGTAGGGGGAAAACGTTGTATTTATGTTTCTGTGGCACATAACTTGGCGTATTTACCAAGTCTGATTAAAACCAGCCCTCTTGTCATTCCAGACGACTTGAGTGAGAAGAGGGGCTCAGCCTGCGTATTTGCCGTGAATTTTGTCGGAAAAAAGAAACGTTGGAAAATTTGTTGGGGTTGGAGGCATCCCCGCATCCCGAAGACTGTGATCCTGAAACGTCAAGTTGATAAACGATGACATCCACAAAACGTTGTCAATCATTTTCCTAAAATACATATTCAACTCTTCAAATACATGAAGTATTGGCATATATTAAAATTTATATTTCTCTTTACGAGTTCTTATCTAATACGGGAAAAGGATGGTTGAGACACGCTTCCTGTTCAAGGTTTAAAATCAGATCTTTGTGAGAAAAAAAAACCTATAGTATATGCATAGAACCCGGCGTTTGTCACAGAGTTAATGAACATTGACCCCCAAGCACCTGTGATTTCAATACGATAATGATCAAATCGATGGCTTTATTGTCTGTCTTATTGTTATTGTTCAAATTTGAATCAGTAATATTATTATCAAAGATACACCTATATGTGTGTGTGGAAATCATGTTAGCTTTTGAGCTCGTAATTCGTACATGTAATTACTTTTGGTTTATAAAACGTGTAAGAATGTATATGCGTATATATAATATAATTATATTACAGGTTTGACTGAACATGTATATACTTACATAGTTGTGTGGACCGAAGAGCGATAATAATATCTATAATCATATCCATCATATAAATCATCATAACAGTATTTATAGGATAGTTTATACCTAATCGCCGAGCCAGAGTAATAAATGCTGGTATAGTAGGAGTTGTAGTAGCTTTGCTGAAACGTGCATGAACCCCCAAGAACAGTTTCTGTAAAAATAAAATAGGAAATACAATTAACTTATATGTGTAATGCGCGTAATTGAGTTGAGTTACGTTTGATTTCAGCCTTTGATATCAGGGATAATTATATTTAGAAATTCTTGATAAAGAGTACAAAATTTATTCTCATCTTCGCTAGCAAAGGTCTGTTGTTGAAATGTGCATCCGCGTTCCCCACCGAGTGGTAATCAGTAGACCTTGGCTAGCGAAGATGGAGTATTCTGATTTGTTTTTATCTTATTTGGTTGGACGTCCCTTCAACTCATGTCTAGGTCATATCGAGACGTTGCCTGCTTGTGAAAGGCGCACTGATGGCGACTTTATAGTGATGTCTCACTGACATTTCGCGCTTCAGACACATTGACATGATACTTCACTCGGTCGCTTTTTCCTAACACGGAACCAACCAGTCCTCCTTGGACCCATAAATAATGATCGGTTAGCAGAAAGCGAAAATATTACCTTAGATAATCGCCTTAGGTTTGACGCGGTCGAGATTCGAACCCCTGCCTACTGGAACATGAAGCAAACGCAAAACCAATAAGCCCTCGTCTTTTGAAGTTTTCTTAAGGCCTCTGTGATGTTTGTACAGTTTCTTTATTAAAGTGTTCTGAATACCTCTGTGATATTTGTACAGTTTCTTGATAAAAGTGTTCTGAATACCTCTGTGATGTGTTTACAGTTTCTTTATTAAAGTGTTCTGAATACCTCTGTGATGTTTGTTCAGTTTCTTGATTAAACTGTTCTGAATACCTCTGTGATATTTGTACAGTTTCTTGATTAGAGTGTTCTTAATACCTCTGAACTGTGTTTACTGTTTCTTGATTAGAGTGTTCTGAATACCTCAGTGATGTTTGTACATTTATTTATTAAAGTGTTCTGAATACCTCAGTGATGTTTTTACAGTTTATTTATTAAAGTGTTCTGAATACCTCAGTTATGTTTGTACAGTTTATTTATTAAAGTGTTCTGAATACCTCGGTGATGTTTGTACAGTTTATTTATTAATGTGTTCTGAATACCTCTGTGATGTTTGTACAGTTTATTTATTTAAGTGTTCTGAATACCTCAGTGATGTTTTTACATTTTCTTTATTAAAGTGTTCTGAATACCTCAGTGATGTTTGTACATTTATTTATTAAATTGTTCTGAATACTTCAGTGATGTTTGTACAGTTTATTTATTAAAGTGTTCTGAATACCTCAGTGATGTTTGTACATTTATTTATTAAAGTGTTCTGAATACCTCAGTGATGTTTGTACAGTTTATTTATTTAAGTGTTCTGAATACCTCTGTGATGTTTGTACAGTTTATTTATTTAAGTGTTCTGAATACCTCTGTGATGTTTGTACAGTTTGTTTATTTAAGTGCTCTGAATACCTCTGTGATGTTTTTACAGTTTATTTATTAAAGTGTTCTGAATACCTCTGTGATGTTTGTACAGTTTCTTGATTAGAGTCTTCTTAATACCTCTGAACTGTGTTTACAGTTTCTTTAGTAAAGGGTTCTCAAAAACCACTGTGATGTGTGTACGGTTGCTTGATTTAAGTGTTCTTAATATCTCTGTAATGTTTTACTTTTCTTTTTTAAAGTGTTCTGAACACCTCTGTAATGTTTTACTTTTCTTTATTAAAGTGTTCTGAACACCTCTGTAATGTTTTACTTTTCTTTATTAAAGTGTTCTGAATACCTCTGTGATGTGTTAACAGTTTCTTGATTAAACTGTTCTGAATACCCCTGTGATGTTTGTACAGTTTCTTGATTAGAGTGTTCTGAATACCTCAGTGATGTTTTTACAGTTTATTTATTGAAGTGTTCTTAATACCTCAGTGATGATTTTACAGTTTATTTATTGAAGTGTTCTTAATACCTCAGTGATGATTTTACAGTTTCTTTATTAAGAGTTTTGTAATTACTATGCTAATCTCAGGGTATTCTGAAGACTGTGATATTACAATTACAGAATCGTGATTAGGACTATTCTGATAACTTCTGTGATATTATTGTTTCATGCAAAGTGCTGTTAGCGTGATTATGTCAATACATATTTTACAGGAATTAGGAAATGGCTGGCTTTGTTCCTGACACAGTCAGTATGTATTTTCAACTTTGGTTGGTATGTTAACAGGCATGTTCACGATTCGAAGGCATCTAATTTACTTTTGGGTAATCACTTTAAGCACTTTTGTATTGATAAAAATGAGGTAAAATGTCAAACTCAAACTATTTCCTTGTCGAATCACCTCTTTGCAGCATACACAAATCTCGGCAACACACTATTACGTTTTAATGAATTATAGACATTCTATTATTCATTTTTTATTCCAAATACAAGCCAACTTTTCGGCATTGACAATTACAAAACTGTTCACTGATTTTTGTGTGTGAAATACCCTTGTCCCGCATTTCATGTATAGCTACAAAGCAACCGTGGATGGCCAGGATTGCCTTTTGTTATTGACAGGTGACCTTTATGTACAGGTTTAATTACTTAGTTGAAATATGACAAGGAGGGATCTAAAAGTTCTGGCCTTTAATGACAGGTGGTTGTTAAAACAAAGTTGCCTTTAAGGCAGGTTTGGCTGTATCTTTAATACAGCCAGTGTTCCACAAGACTGTGTACGAGTGCCCAACATGGAAGACTGAAGAAGACCCGTCTTTCAATGGACGCTCAAGACCAAATGAATCTATGAATTTAGAATAGACAAGACCTCGACAAATCAAAGCTACAAAGCCAAAAGAAGTTTAAATACCCCAATGTTAATAAAGGACAAAAACCACACTTTAAAAATGGTCTTACCGAAAATTTAGATGTGTTTGAAGCCAAGAAAGGAATTTGTTAACGTATTCCTCCTGACACGTGGTAAAAGGCAAATCCCATCCCTTGTCACCAAAGGTGACGTTATAATATACGGGATTGACTGAACTTCTTACAGCTTATAAAGAGCAGACATTTCATCCAGCACACCGATTTAGAATGCAGGTACATGTAAGTATGAAACGGTGTCCTCATAAGTTCATAACTCAAAAATAACTGGCAGAACGTTATAAACCAGGAATAAATGACGGAATGTCTCACATAGCAATAACTCCCTAAACAAGAGGCCCATCGGGCCTTAACGTCCATCTGGATTGGCATTTGTATACTTTTGACCCTAGGGTCACGCCTTGAACAAACTTTGTTCTTCATGTCCTAAAGGTACTACAAACCAAAGCATAAAGCATCAGGCCTTCTAGTTTATTTTAGAGTATGTTTGAACAAATCTGAGTTCCCTTCCTACAGAGATGACTTCTTCCAAGTTTGGTTGAAACTGGTTCAATAGTTTTGGACAAGAAGTCAAAAATGTGAATAGTTAACTATTTGTTATAGTGTTGAACTTTGACCAAAAAACGCGTAATCTATTTTTGACCCCAGGGTCAAGCCTTGAACAAACCTGGTTCTCCGTGCCTTAAAATAACTACATACCAAATCATTAAGCTCTAGGCTTTCTAGCTTTTTAGGAGAAGATTTTTGAAATGTTGTCAAATTTTCCCCCTTTCGGCCTCAAAAGTGGCGCACGCTGAGGCCCGAGCCCCTTCATTCGAACAAATCTGAATTCCATTTCCCCAGGGATGACTTTTACAAAGTTTGGATGAAATTAATCCAGTAGTTTTGGGACAAGAAGTCAAAAATGTGAATAGTAAAAATATGTGTTATAGTGTTGAACTTTGAACCCAAAACGCGTAACCAATTTTGGACCCAAGACTCACGCCTTGAACAAACTTGGTTCTCCATGCCTTAAAATAACTACATACCGAAACATTAAGCTCTAAGCCTTCTAGTTTATTAGAAGATTTTTTAAGTTTTGACACATTTCCCCTTTTGTCCCCCTAGTGGTGCCACCTGGGGGCCAAGCCTCTTCATTTGAACAAATCTGAATCCACTTCCCCTAGGAATACTCCCTACCAAGTTTGGATGAAATGGGTCCAGTGGTTTAGGAGAAGAAGTCAAAAATGTTATTTGTGTGAGAAAAGTCAAGATGGACTAAAAAGGTTCAGTGTAGCAAGTGTTCCGAAGCAAAATGCGACTTGGAGACAGTCACTCTCCGGACTAAGCCACCAATAGAGGCAACCAAATACGTCACTTCCTTTTTCTAAATTGTTGTAATTCAAAACATGGAATTAAACTTAAGAGCTTGAATTTGACTGCAAGGAAAACAATCAGATGCAAATACAAGTTATAACTTTTCTTGAAAAACATTTTATCAGTTTAAATAAACAGACAAACGAACAGTTTATATTATTGATATCACAATTGGCTAATTGATCAAGAGGACGTCCAAAATAGTTTTAGATAAAAACTAACTGATAGATATACACGGCCACAGCTTAAGTCACGTTAAGTGTATTTTATGAGTTAACATATCCTTGTGCAATTCAATTAAAATATTTCGAAATAAAACCACAAAATACAAGTTAAAAGGGTTGTGTATACTGTTGTGAGGAGCAAACAACAACACAAATTGATATGCTACATCTCATCTTACCCTTGGTGCATGTACACTATTATGAAGACAAAATACCGAGAGAAGTTTTAGCAACCTGAAATATCACGAGAACCTGTGCTTGTTAAAAGTTAAATCACTGTACTTGAAAGCTGTTATAGAAATAAGCATTTTCCTGTTTATTATCAATACTTCATTCAAAATAAGAAAAACAAATTGAAAGTTATTTAAAAGGTTTGCATTACGTAATAATATATCTAGCTACCGTATATTTTACACAACTAACGACACTCCATTTATCACAAGAGATTCACGTTTCATACAGTCAACTTCTTGGATTAAATCTTAATATAGTACCTCGGGTTCTACTGAATCCTAGATTGTTTGTTTCATTGGGGTTAAACGTCCCTTCAACTCATGTCTAGGTCATATTGATACGGTGTCTGCTTATTCGGTCACATTATCTTGACACCGAGCCAGTCAGACTGAGCGATTTGCAGGTAGCGAGAAGATTGCCTAATGTTAACGTTTTAGGTTTTGACGCAGCCTGTAATCGAGCCCGTGCCTATCGGATTAAGAGGCGAATGCTCTACCACTGAGTCACGGCTCCGGTAAATCCTAGATTGTACAATCCAGAACGAGATTCCTCTGCCCCTCAAACAAATGACGTTTTCTGATATTGATCGTTTAAAGCTAAAACGAACAATATCAGAAAAACGAACAACACCAGAAAACGGCAATCATTTCGCAGTTATTCGCCCGGTTATAAGAATATTGGCTTAGTACCGATCCAAGTTCAATATGCGACAAAAACCAATGATCTGATACAGTTTAATAAGAATATTACAGATATTGTATACAGCTTTTTCAAAATAAAAATTCTTTCTTTACAACTAGTACAACCTGTATTTAACTGTCGGCCATGACATTGCACTCTAAGTAAACGATCTCGACGATTTGGCCAAGCAAGTTATGCTTATTAAATTTACCAGCGCTAATGACTTTATATTGACCTGATCAAACAATGGAACAAATTTCAATTATGTTGGAATTAAAATAGATTTATTTATCAAGACAGTTTTAGACATCTATCCCAGTTTGATAAACCTCATGTCGTGTAACAAAGAAAATAAAATGTAATGCTTGGTGTGTAAACATACTGCACTTCCTTGTTAAAATTCTATAAAAGTTTTTCGCAACAAACATTTATGAAGTACGCGTCAAATGATTCATAAAATGTGATTCATCGAGGTTTACATGGTAAAGATAAGAGACCTGTACAAATGGTGAAATATAAAAGTATAGGGAAAATAAACACTTTTACCTATAAACGTCCACAGCGTCAAAATCAATAGCTTGTAGTCCGCCATGTTTAAAACTATCCTGTAGAATGCAGATCTTTCACGCTCCAGCGAATCTTTATAAAGAAATGTGTCCTATCACATGATGTTGTTGTGTCGCTCAATACAGGTACGCAATAAGGATGTGTATTGGGGTAGTTCAGATGCGTGTTGCATTAGGCGAGACGTTGTTTGTTGTTTAGGTGGTTCAAATCAACACAGCATATCATATACAGGTATATATGTCATGTATACGTAGGATATACAACAAAGTAAACTGTATGTGGAGTCAAGGGGTCCCTATTTTGAAATGTTTAGATCAAGTTCTCGTGTAGTAAAAAGAACATGTACAGAGACATGATAGGAAATTTCCAATGGTGCATCAATACTGGGAGAAGGATGTTGAGCACATCCTCCTCAAATATCAATATAATCATGTGTAAAGTTAGACATGGGTGCGGAAAGGGTTGGACAATGGGACAGCAGATTGGAGTGAAGGCAGGGGCGAGAGACCCAAAAAGTTCCTAAAAACACACTCGGTAGCTTTCATAGTGTTGTAGGCAGTACGGGACCGGCAGTTGTCCTTTTGATGGAAGTTTACCACTTAATGTTGTCTGGAACACGGACACAGTTACATTTTAGCACAAAAGCTACCATAAAGTGAAAAGATAAATGATTTGCCGACAAAATGGTGTATGAAATTCTATTGATAAATATAATAAACGGATATTTTCTTTGGATCAAAAAATCGAGGTATGCATATTGAGACTGCCCTTTGGTGAATGTAAGTGGGGATGACCATTCGTAGGATGGCAATTCGTACGGATGGCTACTTTAATTACATTATATTGTTGTAACGTGCCCCTTTGGACGCACACAGAAAAGTGAGCCAAATTTACATGTATTAACTAAAAAAGGGAACATCACGAACCTCTATTAAAAAAAACTAGAAGCAAAACCAGGTGCTCGCGATATGGTAAGAGTTCCCTGTTTAACATGTTTAACCCGCCGCGATGCTACCGTGTCATTCCGGTGTATGGCGACCCTTTCAATTATTAAATAAGAAGCATATGTCACCATATGATGATAAGAATATGTCACTATTATGGTGACGAAAGAGCAAAGGAGAAAAAGAAAAAAATGAAACCTCTTAATGTTATGCCTTGCTGGCGTTTTATTGAGTTATAATTTTAAACTATGTTAAGGTACTTCATACATGATATTAGAGCAACAAAATTGGTGTTTCCACCTTATATGGATAATGATTACAACTTTGCATATAGTCGGGATCATCAGGCCGCTTTTGTCCCTGCGCCTTGGGCGAAAAGCGTCAAGATACTCAAGACTGCGTTGTGTAACAACATATAGTTTTCTTTAAACATAAAGTAGCGTCATTGCTGGAAGATAAAAAACTATTTTTCAAAATATAACTTTAGATATATTGTTGAAATGGGACATTTAAATGACATACAAACAGTATTTGATTAAAGTTTATAGAAATATTATAAAGGTAGCAAATATATTTAGAATGATTAAAAATAGAATTATAACAATAAATTTTAAGTGAAATTTGTAGATTTTCAAACATAACAATTTAAACTGAAAACAGTCATTTAACACGATATGGAATTCTAACTCAAGCGTGATTGATCTACTAGGTAAAATAAAATCATGTAATTTAGTTTAAAACATTAAAACAAATGAATCATACTTACAATATGAGTATACATAACATATGATTATCTAAAGTATATGTATGTGCATAGATAATTTCTGCGTTGTTACATCACACATAGTAATTTTACAATAGATATGCTTCAAAATATTTAATTGCTGAATATTATTTCAAAAGCCTACACTGTCCTACCAATTCATGACGCAGGTCGTTTATGCGAGAAGTGTGTATTTTCTAATGAATTATCCCCCTTGTATTGTTATCGCATATGAATTATTGAATTAATACTGAAATATGTTTTGTTTCATTTGAATTAAAAAAGAATTGCATCAGATATCTACAAGTGAAAATGTATTAGATTTGTTTGCAAAATCGTTTAAATATACAATGATGTACGTCATGTAAAGCACGTGTAACAAAATCTTATGTATACCATGTAAACAAAGACCGTATAACCTTGCACACTTAGAAATGAAAAGTTCTGCTGTTGTTGAACTTAATAAATAACAAATAGATTCACCAAGATAGTTGATATACTACTTCCGAGGAGCAGAACATGTAGCACATATTTGCAGTGAAAATATGATATGTAAAGGGAACCCTTCAGGTGTTCAAAAAATTATGTTTTTCTAGTAACATCCAGAAAAAGAAATTGGGTTAGAAGGTTTAGAATTTAAAAATAAAATCACATTTTGTTTGTATAATTTTGTATGTGCTATGTAATTATCTAAATATGACCATAATGACCATATTTCTATATTAATACAGTAACTTAAACAGACAAGGTTAATTCTGAAGCTAATTACTGGGTGTAAAGCACCCAAAGAACCAGATTTCATATGTAACATCTAAAACCTTACGAGAAAAGTTTGAAAAGTCCATAATTTGACACGCCAATAATGATTTTTATTTATTTATTATTATTATTTTCATAAAAAGTTTAGGATCATGGGGTTAAAATTAAGGTAAACACAGAACCCTAAACAGACATACAAAAATTGGCCTAACATCAGACACTAAAATATAAAGGATTGTATGTTCTATAATTTAAGGGTATTTTGTTGCATATTAACATGTGTAAATCGAGCCCTTCCCGACAAACTATAACCGTTCTTATCATTTATTTCAATACATAAATCAATCATTTATATGTCTGGAACGAGCGTTATGCTTCATCTAATATTGATGTGAATGTCGTGTGAATATAAAAATATGGCAACATATACAAAGCATCATTA
>JAUMGZ010195140.1:11173-23842 GCA_032359645.1 Pododesmus macrochisma | reverse complement strand
CGCACGCACTCACACACACACACACACACACACACACACACACACACACCCACACACACATATATATATACTCGTACATATATCAAGCACAACTCTGTACATTTAAAAATTGTTTCACGCCAACTTGCTGGTAAATTTTATTTTTTGTTGTTTGTTGGTGTTTTTTATATTTTTTTTTTCATTGACGTAAACAAAATTTTACAAGGTTAACACTGGTCCTAACCTGTCTACTGTATTTCGACAAGAGGTACGTAATTGACACAATTATTTCATAATTGTTAAAATGGCTTTGAATTAGCGAACAAAGACAGGATGAATCACCCGTAGAGAAGAAAGTTCAACACATAGAAAATATGTAGGAAAGTTCACGAAACGCTTTCAAACTATGATTTTTAAGGCTATAAAAGTTCAAGTTCACGAGAAATATGTTGAAACATTCATTAAGTTTCAAATTTTAGGGCAAAAGATTGACCTAGTTCAACATATGGTAAGTCTTCCAGCAATTCATTAAATTTATCCAAAATAAGAGCTGCACATATATTGGTTTTTAAAAATTGACCAAGCTCAACACATTGTTATCTTCAAAACATTCATAAAACTTCTTAAAGATAGAAGGTCTGCATCGCCTTCAAAATAATGTTTAACAACTACGAAAGTTTGAAACGAATCGGATGCATTTTACAAATATACAAAGTTTAAGAGGATCATTTGAAAACTGTAAGAGTTCTAGATTACAAAATTGCTGCGCTCACACGGACGGATGGAGTAACGGAGTCAGTAGTTACCAAGACATGTGTTCGCCTCTGGCGACGCAGATAAATTAAAGTCAGTGCAGTCAAACGTATATTTCTTTTTGTTTTCGTGCTGGTATATTCAGAATTGGTGGTTTGTCTTTAATTTATCATATATATATATACATTAAGTGTATACAACTGACGCAGACATATCGTAATTGTATACGTGGTCACGCGTAACAATCGCGCAAAAAACCCCTCGTTTATTTCAAGACTAAGTAATGGAAAAACTGGACAGCGACCATAAGTAGATGACCATTAAAATGACAAATGTTAATAACGTCCAAAACTGACGGCTACAATGTTTTATGGTCAATAAAGATGGCTAAGGCATATATATTGTTGACCTCGACTTCGACTCGGATGCCGACTGATTTTTTCTAATGTGTGTGTTTCATTGCCTAGAGGTTATACACTTAGATAATAAATAGTGTTAAGTGGTCATCGCTGTTACTTTGAGCCACCGTTTCAAATTTGAATTCGAGTCAGCGAAAAGGTTAAGAAACTGTTTGAATTTCAGTTTAATTGTACAGTAGCGTTCATACACAGTAACAGAACCAATAGTTTCTACAGAATTATTTTTACAAATTTTCCCCGCTAGCGATGTTGGTGATTTGTGTTATTATTCTTAGCTTTATGCTACCGGCTAACAAGGCTCAACAACTGCATGACTGCACGGCTGGTAACTTCGAACTTCAACCAAATTTTGAGCACAAAAAGTTCCAAGGAACATGGTATACCATATCGGCGAACAACCATAAAGTGATTGAACTTCCTAACTTTCTGAAGGCTAATTTCATCCAGAAGAATGTAAAAAGTTTTTACAGATATCTAACAAATAAAACCATGGAAATCAAGACATGTGAGTATCATTATTTCAATAAAACAACATTTTGATACTCTTTCACTTCAGTTGTCTATAATAAGTTTCCCTTCAGAGAAGAAGACCAGCTGTTCGTAAACCGGCGGTGGGTAGCGAAAATGACTTGCGTGTACATTTCGTCATCTTCGTTCATTGTCACAAAGAAAATATTTTACAGTTTTATTTTATTCTCGAGTAAATAGATATTGCAATGGATTTTTTTGGCTTCCGTTTGACTTTGACAGAAAAAAAGGTTTAGCATCATATTACATTGTATTTATATAGAGAACACGTTTTCTTCCTAAAACCTAACGATTTTGTTTCAATGATCAGTCATTGTATAAATTTATTTATCAATGCATTGTATTAACTTAGCATCATTTGTCTGCAGCTGAAAAAGAACCATCGTCAAAAGTGAATTTGTAAAACTATACTTCACCGTGACATGTCTGAGCAGGTATTATTGGTTCACTCAATTACACTTTTGTCAGTTGCATTTCTTTCTTATGTTTAACTTTGTATCTTGTTTCCTTTTAAGCGGGATCCCTTTATGGGGACAGATGTTATTATGCCCAAGGTTTGGCGTACCCCCAAAACAACGACACGCGAATGCTAGAAATCGACATGTTCGTTAAGAGGGCTCAGCTGCGCCCGATGTGGATCGTCGCCACCAACTATACCGGATATGCCGTCATGTACGCGTGCTGGAACATTCTGGGAGATGGCACGTGTGACCCAGATAACGTTTTTGTGTACAGCATGAATAGAGTTCGGGAAGGACATACCGAGGCGGAGTTATTGGCGGTTGACGCTGCTGTTCTGAGCACATGTGTAAGTCCAAGCTCTTTGACTCCAGTCGTACAGGAAGTTGGCGTTTGTGACTTTGATCCGTATAATTTCCCGAGAAAAGTTGTCGGCCCTGGACGTTAATAACCTAAATATTTCAAATTTCTGTACATTTTCTGTCCAAATATTAATAACACTTATTTAACTAAATCTGGAGCTATTATTCTCTTCTCCAGTGACAAACTCTGCAAATGAAGCACAAATGAAAGAATGCTTTACAGAGATGAACAGATAAAGCAAAACCAAGCGGGAGTTTTAGAATCAACGAAGCAATTGAAAACGGACGAGCATTGATATTTTTAACACAAATGAGAACACATTATCACAAATAATGGTAAGCTACATGCACGTGCACACTTCATAGCTTTATGTTGGTATCTATAATATATTGTAGAATACTAAGAATAGCACCATGAAGAAGGAAGGGTAGCATCAACATTAATTTTTACGTACTTACTGTCTTCCTGCACGTCGTGTTCTACAGCTAATAACTGTAGTCAATTGTGAAGTTTTAGTAGGAGCTCGAATATGTTTACAAATAAAATGTAAATATGATTTCCTTGTTACACTTGTTTTGTTTTTTGTTTTTGTTTTTTTGTTTTTTTGTTTTTTTGTTTTTTTTTGCCGTCTTCTAATGGCCGAACGGTCGCTGAAGACTTTAATCTTCACATATCATCATCATAACACTTGTTTTCTTGAAATATGAAAAGCATTAAGCTCGGGAGTTAATGAATATACGGACAGAACTTTATGTTTGTTTGTTTAAGTATGGTCTACCATCGCGTTAACTATTCCTTGTCATATTGAAGAGAAAAAACAATAAATAAGAGGTCCATAGGGCCTTAACGTCTACCTGGATTCACAAATAGTGAAACAATGAAGTGTCACGAAGTAGTAACTTTGCAACAAAAACCTTGCAATTGTGTTGCCTGGTGATAAACATTTAAAGGACAGAACACGGACTGACTGCCTTAGAATCAGAATAATGTAACATGGCCGGGTACCTAGTAAATGTGTGTTTGTTGATGTTTTATATATATACTGTTTGCCTTAATAACCTTTAGAAAAGATTGCCACTTAAGAGATCACTTTATCTGTTGCCTTCTTTAGAGATCACTTTATCAGTTGCCCACTTTATAGATCACTTTATCAGTTGCCCTCTTTAGAGATCACTTTATCAGTTGCCCACTTTAGAGACCACTTTATCAGTTGCCCACTTAAGAGATCACTTTATCAGTTGCCCTCTTTAGAGATCACTTTATCAGTTGCCCACTTCAGAGATCACTTTATCAGTTGCCCTCTTTAGACATCACTTTATCAGTTGCCCACTTCAGAGATCACTTTATCAGTTGCCCTCTTTAGACATCACTTTATCAGTTGCTCTCTTTAGAGATCACTTTATCAGTTGCCCTTTTTAGAGATCACTTTATCAGTTACCTTCTTTAGAGATCACTTTATCAGTTGCCCTCTTTCGTTTCAAGTATTCGGAAGATTATGAATTATTTCACTTTTTAGTCCATCTTGACCAAAGGTCCAAAGTGGACTTTTCTCATACAAATCCCGCCCGTCATCCGTCCGTCGTCCGTCCGTCCGTCCGTCGTAAACTTTTCACATTTCCGACTTCTTCTCCTAAACCCATGGACCAAGTTCATCCAAACTTGGTAAAAAGTATCCCTAGGGGAAGGGGATTCAGATTTCTTCAAATGAAGGGGCTGGGTCGCCAGGGGACACCACTAGTGGGCCAAAATGGGGAGAAAATTTGCTAAAACTTAAAAAATTTCTTCTAATAAACTAGAAGGCCTAGAGCTTAATGTTTTGGTATGCAACAACTTTAGGGCATTGAGAACCAAGTTTGCTCAAGGCGTGTCCCTTGGGTTAAAAATAGGTTACACTTTTTTTGGTCAAAGTTCAACACTATAGTAAATATGTTAACTTTTCACAATTCTGAAAGGAGATCATGCAAGGAACAGCTACATCAAGTTTCGTGAAAATCTGACCAGTGCTTCTTGACAAGAAATCGAATGATGTCTCAGCCAACCAGAAGTCACTACAGCCATATTGGATTGAATTTGGCAACATCGAACACAATTCTGGAAGGGGACCATACAAGGAACAGCTTCATCAAGTTTTGTGAAAATCTGACAATCGGTTCTTGACCGAGGTGGAAAATGACTCGACCAATCAGAAACATCGGTGGCCATATTTGATGGAATTCGGCAACGTCGAACATAATTTTGAAAGATGACCATAAGAGGATTAGAACATTCACAGCAAGTTTGGTCTAAAATTGCTTCTGAATCAGTAGTTTTGGAGAATTTAATATGTGAAAGTTAACGATGGATGAAAGAACGGACGAACAACGACAACGACAACGACGGACGGATTGGTATGGGAAAATTCCACTTGGACATTGTCCAGGTGGACTAAAAATTCCGGAATGATAGGAAGAGAAGCAGCAAAAACAAATGCGGATGTAAAACAGCAATGTAAAACAATGTAAAACAGGACATGTACATTTTAAGAAAAATATTCGACGAGGAGTCAAAATAGGCGTAGAGGTGTATCCCGGGCGAAAACACTAATAACAGTCTAGCCCAACAATTGAATTATATTAAAAAGAAAAAGAAAGCTCAACTCAATGCTTTTAGTTTCTTAGGATTCCATAAATCACAAGAGTAAGCATCTTTTTATTTCTTTACCTCCGTCTCCGGATACTTCCGCTTTTTAAAACCAAACAAAGACAAACAAGAACTACCACATGTTTATGAAATACATCTACTTCCAATTTGTGTTCGAGTGCGGTAAACTGTATTCTATTGTGACTGATTGATGCCATTATGAGTTGTCGACTTGTCGAGGCGACAACCCGAGATTTAAGTTACTAATTCTCGAACAAAAGACAACCAAGACAAAAAGAAAACTACGAACGTTTAAGTTTCAAATCTTTATGTTAAGACTAAGACCTAAACACTATGGACGGACAAGACAGGGACAGTTAGCACACGATGGTTGACGAACATACGAAAATAACCTCGCATAAAGCTTTAATTAATTAATTAACGTGTTATATCAAGTGTACTGAGAGAGTCAGCAAAACACCACATGCACGCTATTTAATTAATTTACATGACACGGCACACGTTTAAAATTTACTAGACGAACCAACTACATACAGGGTGTTTCAAAAATGTTACACTTAAAACATTGATATGTAAGTTATACATGCATATAAGCTATAAAATGTAAGCGAAGTTTGGAGTTTCAAAAAACTTCGATATGTGTACAAATGAAACAGAAGAGATTTTAACTCTATACGTAATATTAAAGCAAAAACGTGTTGACAAAAAACTATCATTTTTCAATTACATGTAAACGAAAGGGTTGAAGTTGAAAATGACGTAATCTTTTGTAGGTATGTGTATCGAGTTTATTTATTTAGGCCTAGGCCGTCCATTGCTTCTTGTGTTTGTTGAGATATTACAATGAACTACATGTATAACCCAGTCTTTAAATCGTTTGTATAATAATTTTCTGTCATAAAAATATAAACTTATACATCAATATGTAAAAAGTGTTCCATTTTGTTACTTCACAGGATCATAACAGTTGATTTGGCCATATGTTAATATGATATTTATATTACTATTTTTATATTACTATTTTTATATTACAATATTTATATTATTATATTTATATTACTATATTTATATTACTATTTTTATTTTAAATCAGTTAAATGTGTAACTTGTTTATGAAACTCTCTGTTTGTCATGTTCCTGTTAGAAATGGTGGAAGAGACAATTAATTTCTGTGATAGATGTCACCTCTACAGAACAAATGAACATTACATACACATTACATCATGTTTATGCCCGTCTGCTTCACAATATAGTTTATCTATCTGTTAGCCATTTACTAACATGCAGTTCTATACAACAAGATGGGTACTTTTTGTGATAGTGCTCCTGTTTCCGTGTATAAGGCTTGTTGAAACAAGGCAAGGGAAGTTCAGAGATTGCAGGATTGAATCATTTCGCCTCCAGAGGAAGTTCAACACTACCTTGTTCGATGGTCAATGGTTTATGATTTCTGTCAGTAGAAACTTCCAATCGACGAGTCAGCTACAGAACACAGTTACCTTGTTTGAGTCGGTTGACAACCAAACAAAGACCATCAAAACAGGTACACAGATTACAAACTTATTTTCTGTGTTTTGAGTGCGTATCAAATCCTCTTGTGATTGTGAGATTTGTTTTATTGTATTTATTTATCATACATAATTTGGCCTATTTATGTTATTAATGGTGCTGTAAATTTTCCCTTATTCTACTGAATAGTGCTAAATAGCTACTTAATAAAACTACCGCTAGCCCCTTACCAGTTCCATACGGTTGCAATCCGTCTATGTGTACACCTTTATTTGGCCAGATGTCATGAACCCATATATACATAAATTCTTTAGAAATTTGTTACATAATTAAATTGTTATAGACATAGATGGGAAACTGTCGGACATTTTGTTACGAATTATATGTTAGACCTGTAGCTAATGTGCATATATACTCTTTGAACATGGAAGGACCTATTTCGTTAAAAAATTTCACATATTTCAAAACAAATTTGGGGATGATGCATGACAAAAATAGAATGATAGACGCAATGATGGCGGACGTGCGACTATTTTGTTTCACAATTTTATACCAAAGCACGTGAGCTAATGTGGACATACATTGTACACTGTTGATTGAAATATTCCATTAATATTTGGCACACATTAAATCATTCACTGACTCCTTCAGCAACGACGCCTCTTGGAGCGTAGGGATTGACCCAAGCACTTGTAGGTGTACTCTCGGTCCTAATGTCAGATATGCGCCCGAGTTGTCATACTGCGCGAACATAAACCAAATATACAAGTGTGTGTGTGTGTGTGTGTGTGTGTGTGTGTGTGTGTGTGTGTGACTATATTATACTTTTATATTATTTCATACTTAAAAAATAAAATCACGGGAAAGATGTGCGGCAGTCGCGTGTGTGTGGGATGTGTATGAATGGGTAGGTGGATCATTATGTTTTTGTTTTGTGTACTTTCTGTTAGTATGTACTCCAATAATTTGGGAAACTTACGGGGGAAAAAACTTGACACTTAAAGAAAAAATTATAGATCGGTAATTGACATGCATTGGCTTTAGCTGTACGGTACAAAGCACAATGCCAATTTTGTACAGAATTAACCATTTAATGAATGAATCAGAACAAGTTTTTTTATACACCCGTCAAAAGATGGACGTATTGGTATGGCGTTGTCCGTCCGTTGGAATTTTGTGAGCACAATTTCCTAAAAACCACCATGCGGATCTTAATAAATCATGGCATACAGCTAGATCATGATTCGAAGTTGTGCATTAAGGCTTCAACTTCATATTGTTCCACGATTAATTAATTAGCGGTCTGTAATCTGATTGGTCGATTCTTGTGAGCACAACTCCTCAATACTACCACGCAGATCATAATGACTCTTTGCATACAGGTAACTCCTGGTACGAAGGTGTGCATTAAGGTTTAAACTTTCATGTTGTTCAACGCATAAGTAATTAGCGGTCTCTAATCTGATTGGTCAATAGTTTTTATGCTGTTACCAGATTTTCATCAAACTCTATGCCCCAATTTGATGTCATTGTCATTTCAATACCACCATACAAATTGCGGTGTTTTCTTGCCCATCTGCACCCGCCTGGAAATGCTTGCCCAAATTTCTCCGAAGGACTTTGCCGTTTTCACGCTTACCCTGCCTGCCTTGCCATGTTTTATGCTTGGCATTGCTCTATTGCCTTCATTTGCATTCTTGTAACAATGCACTCATCATGCTGCTGTTTTGCTCCGCCTAGCGGTGCTCTCAACGAGAATCCAATTGGAGTTTTATTATAACTCATTGATATAAACGCCCATAAACAGAGTAAACAGTTGCTAAGTGCTCGTGCTTTTGCCCATCAACCCGTTTGTCTTGCATGGACCATTTCATTCCCGATTTGCCAAAACGCATCAAACCTGCTTGATAAGAACGTCTATGAGTTTGTATGTGTTGCATACCGAAACAAAACCATTTGGCATAAAGTCGCGAACTTAAAAACAAGGTCACCGTGACTTTTATATAAACTTTGATATTTTCCCGTACCATTTCTTTAACGTTTATTGACGCGTGTTGTGAGCAGGATATCGTATGCCTGCTGTCTTAGTTTTGTTCTATTGTCATTTCTTCTTTTCCATTGCAGCTGGAAGTTTAAATGGCGGCAGCTGTTTCCATGTACAAGGACTTTCGTCTCTGTCAAACCTCAACGATACACGGAAAATGACTGTAAGAATGCTCACCCGGAACTCTTTACCACGCCCATTATGGGTAGCAAGGACAGACTATACCGGTTTTGCACTTCTATATTCGTGTTGGAATGAACTTTCAGACGGCACGTGCGACCCGGAAATGACTTTTATTTATACTTTAAACAGAGTGATGGAAGGTCATACGCCAAAGGAACTAAAGAAGATAGATTATAACCTGGGGAGACTTTGCGTTGACCCGTCAGTCCTTGTTCCCGTTTTTCAAGATGGCTCCTGCTATTTTGTTTACCGCGATTTCCCACCGAAACCTCCAACTACACATTCATACTTCTAAACGTTCGAATGAAGATACATATTTGTAGTAATAATGCTTAATGGGATAGACCTCATTATAATGGGATATACCTCATTATAAGCTTTGGTAAACTATTTAAAGATTAAAGAGTAAGGGTGAAGTTACATAAGGTTGGAGATGGTTATGAGTGAGTTAAGGTTCAATATATTTTTGTTCATCATGTTGTATCAAATCGACACATATTAAACATCATTAGAGTTGGAAAGATGTGTTCTTTATGATTATGCAAAGACCACCTGTATAAATATTATGAATATTTTGCAATTATTTTAGCCTTTTTTGTTGAAGTGAAGCAGTTTATTTTTTAAAAAAAATTAAAAAGTTGTTACTCTCTTGAAATATGCGTTCTTTTTAAAGTCTTACAAAGGTCACACAAAATCTCATATATTTTTAAAAAAAAATGTAGAAATAATTTTTTTTTAAAACAATTGTTTACCTTATTGTAAGTCTCGCACACCAGTCTAAAAGAAAAGTAAATACAACTCTACATGGTTGACCTCTACTCATTAATATTTTATCAGAGTATTAATCCGAATTAGACTGGTCCCCAATACTATTTCTGGAGACAAGTTTGTCATGATGTAAGTATGATCCCTTCGTGTATTCAACACAAAATAGTTTTGGTATGATATCCGTAATGTATATTAAAATGCAAATGTCAAGAAAAAGAATTTTTTTATATAAATAAACAGTCATACACTTTCCATAAAATAGACATCACTTATTGCAAAACATTCATATTTTGTAGTATTTTTGCACAAGGCATGATCATGAGGTAAACTTCAGCCCGATTTTCCGATTTTCATGCGTCAGTTTGATACAATATTACGATGAAATTTGAAATTGAAAAAGGGTGCACGTTGAACCTTAATATGCATTTTGTGTTTGTATTCTGTGTCGAACAAGAACTCACGTGTATTATGTATGACGTGTATGCTAATATATGGATTGTGTATGTATTCTAAAGTCAGTATAACAATGTGTACGCATATTTTGTACACGCTTGAGGGTGTGTGTATTGTTTTATTTGTTTACAGTGGTTATTTTCTTCAAAGAAATATATTACACAACGATTAATTCATTGCTATCAGTATAAATAAAAATATATCTCCTCGTATTCTTTTTGATGACATATTTGTGTTTGTAAACATTATTTTATCGGCGAAGGGTACATATGATTCTGATAGGTAATATTGGACCGTGTACCCTGCCAATGACCTGCATAACAAATAATGTACACAAGAAACTACACCACATATATCATTCTTATATATAGCACCAGTTACCAGAGTAGAACCGTATTCACACAGACTTAAAGATAATGTTTAACCCCTCATGTTTTAAACTTAATGTTTAATTTCTGCATTTCTCTTTTTGTAAAAAGTTCAGTTTTCTTACCACAGCAATCGCGTTGGACAAACAGTCTTATTACTTTCCCATGGTTTTTTCTCCATGTTAGAGTGCGTATTTTGTAGAAAATAATCAAGTACGTTGTTTCCGTTGAGCTCATATTTACCATTGCGTTTTAACTTAATATACTCTTGTAGCTAGACAGACATGTTGTTGGATTTAAACGTACAGCTGAGTATACTGTTTGACACGGCTAGCAATTAATATGCAACTAATTGAGAATAAACTTTAAAAAGACCAACGAAAACAAAAAAGGTGAAAATACCGATAACGGGCAATTATATAACTTAACACAAATGTTAAGTTCGATACAAGTGTACTCCTTAGTTGATAGATTATTAAGAATACGTCATCGTTAGAACCTCTTTAAATCTCTAAGAACTGTAAGGTGTACATTTAAAGAAGTCATCTTATACTTCTAAGGCCAAAATTATACAGAAAATGTTTATTACCAAGTCATTGCAGTTAAGCAATCGTCTTCTGAATACCTAACCTTACTTCCAAATATTGCTCGAGGCCGCAAAAAAACGAGGCCGACAAAAATCAGCAGTTATGAACATCAAAGTGGTGAGGGCATATATAACACTTTGTGGTTTTTTTCTTCTGAAAAAAGTAACCTATAACTAATATATCATCGGCAGAAAACATGCGTCAATTACTGGTCATCTGCGAGCAATGAAAACTGACATGTAGTCCAGTGACGTTTTAATGGTCAACTGACGACAGAAAGTATGACTGGTCATTTCTGTCCATGTACATAAATAAAACATCAGACGTGAACCCTAGACGGTCGTAACTAACAAAACAAAAGGTGTTTAGCAGTGAACTATTTATCTGTGCTCTTGCTCAGAGACCATTGCTAAAACAAGATGGATGCCGGCATGTTTTCACACTGTCTTTTGATATTGACCGTAGTATTCGTAACTGGTTTTTGCCAAATGCAGGATGCATGCAACATCAACACGTTTGAAACCCAGCCTAACTTTGACCCCAAGAAGTTCACTGGCACGTGGTATAGTATATCCACGAACAAGCATCACCAGCCGGAATTACCGGACACATTTAAGAACAGAGAAAGGAAAAATGTAAAGGCGTTCTATACTCTTCTCCCTAACAATACAATGGCCATTAAAGCAGGTGAGATTTCATTTCATTTCTAGCATTTATTATACACAGAGAAACCCCTTAACCAGATAAAACTTTATTACATAATGTAAAAATCTCATATGAAAGCTAATAGTATTTCTAGAAAAAACAGTTTAGTTCATGGAATTAAACTGCACTTTCCATGTAGATGCGCTATAGTCATCTCTTAAAAAGAGTTATCGAGCCGTGTCGTATGAGTCCTAATGTGTAATTTATCTCTCTGAGTAAGGAAAACGGTCTCTGGAGGAAGCGCCGATGATTCTTTTAATGAATTTAAAAAGCTTTTGTGATTTCAACATGTATTGTGAAATGAAATTATTTTTCAAAGAAACTGACCCGTTTAAAATGTGCGAGCCATGAAACCTATATGAGTAATTTCCCTTCCCATATGCGCAAAAATGATACGAGATGACCCATTACTTCATCATTGAATATTTCCTCAATATTTTGTTTCCAAATTGTATGTTAGATGCCCCGATTTTGTGCGAACGAAGATTCTGTATAATATGGATAGAGATATTTTTTTTGACAATTGTCATTTGGCATACAAGTAATACATTTATATAGAGTGTTTGCATGTGACGTCACCGGTCCGCCATGTTGGAGGGCAAGCTTAATTGCGTTAATCATATTATATAGAGGAAAACAGGTGTAGAAACTGATAAATCCGTTATTCATTCAAGGAATTTCGTGAAATTAATATATTTGTAAAGAATCAAATAATTCTTTACAATGATGTTAAAGAAAAAGTGTTTAATTTGTATTTGAATCTGTAGCCAGGGCGTAAACAACGGGTTTTCAAAGTGTAAGCCCAATGATCAAATCCGAAGGAGGGGGAGGGTGTATTTCCCCCTTCCCATAGGTGGTGACCTAGGCTGGGGGGGGGGGGGGGGCACACAACATTTGTTTTATGTAAACCC
>JAUMGZ010195140.1:0-11163 GCA_032359645.1 Pododesmus macrochisma | reverse complement strand
TGTTGTTTTCTAGAACGCCTGAGACGCGTTCTCCTGTGTTCTGGCGTCAGTTTCAATGGCCCTTTTAAAGCACAAAATTAATATTTTCCCCTATATTATTTTACAATTTTTTTGCTTATTTTGGTGTACGTAGGGATTGGTACACATCTACGCAAATTCTGCTGGCGTTCGGTTACATTATTCCACGGAAAAAAAATCTAAAAGCATGTGCATTTTAAGATGGTTGTGGTTTTGCTCTTCTTGTGACGTTTCTCCTCGCGAAATGGTCAAATGATGTGAAAGCCCAGGCTTTTTTGCTACATAGATTGCTACGCGTCTGGTAGCGACTGTGTGAATATGGACAAATTTAGTAAGATTATATAGTCAACACTCGTCAGTTGTTCTTCATACAGGTACATTTGGACAAATAGCCCGTTTAGGGTGACCGTGCAAAACTTCTATCGTCATTTTGTATCCAAAGCTTAGTGTACGTTAACTCTCCCAATATTTTGTGAACTAGGATTCTGTTAACATGGATAAATATATTCTTTTGATATTTGACATATGGTTAAAGGTTAATATATTGTTTTGGGATGATGCACAACAGAAATGTTTTCGATAAACGCCAAAATGGCGAAACAGTAGCAAATTGTTTGTTAAATATTCCAATTTTATGTGGTCGAAGTATATACATGAGTGGAGGAGATAAAGTAACTCGGGGACAACATTGAGGGTCAGTAGTTTAAACATATTTTATTGCCAACATAACATTGCACATATTAGTATGATCAAGTGTGTCTAATGCCCATAGGACCCCCCCACCCACTCACACTCAGTTTCCCGCCGAATTACTCACTATATATCCCCAAGTACCTTTGCCAGTAGCACACGACTGAACCAGGCGCGTAACAACCTATGTAGCAAAAAAGCCCGGGCTTACACATCATTTTGACCAATAACAACAACAAAATGCACATTATGCTTTTAGATTTTTCTTTTCCGTGAAAAAATGTTACCGAACTCCATAACAGAAATTGCGTAGATGAGTAACAATCCCTACATACCCCAAAATAAGTAAAATATTAGTAAAATAATAGGGGAAAATGATATTTTCTTGCTTTAAAAGGGCAATTAAAACTGATGCCAGAACACGGGATTATGTGTCTCAGGCGTTCTAGAAAACAAAATTCTCCTGGGGAGACCACCGAGACCCACACCGATGGGAAGGGGGAAGACCCCCTCCTCGCGCTTCGGGGTGCTTCGGCAGCACATTTGATCAGTGGGCTTACACATTGAAAATCCGTGTGTTACGTCCCTGTAAACCTATAAGATTAACGATTAGAATAAACTAAAAATATGGCGCATTTTTGATTGCACCCGACTCGGTTAGGCGGTGATCTGATTTCAACAGCCTACCCCAGATTCGATTCACTTTGACTTCAATTTCTCTATCTTCACTAATCACATCACAACTTTTATTTGCAATTTTGTTTTATCTGTTTCAGCCGGAAGTCTGTTCGGCAACATGTGCTACTACGCTAAAGGAATTTCCTTTCCACCTGACCTGAACGATACCACGAAGTTGGAAGTTCACATGTTCACCAAAAACTCTGTAATACGGCCTCTCTGGTTGGCTACTACTGACTATACAGGGTATGCCGTCATGTATTCATGTATGATGGAATTAGCGAACGGTGTGTGCGATTCGAACAGCATATTTACTTACACCATGAACAGACACAGTGCGGGTCACACGGAAGCTGAATTAAGTGCAATTGACGCTACCTTGAGAAGATACTGTATTGAACCCGCAACCTTGACCCCCATAGTTCAAGCAGGTGGCTGCAACTTTGACCCGAACCGCTTTCCAACCAAAACATACGGATTCGATAGAAAATGATATGTAAGCTATGGATTTTCTAAGAACAAGTGTACTTTTAAAAGCTCAGAAGTACCAATCTTAAGCACTTCAAAAATTAACCGGAAGTTGTCATTCTAAGAAAATTTGCAAATGTCTATATTGGTAAAAGATTGTCAAGATATTGTTAAGACCTCAACGAGGGTGTCTTTTACTTTTTATTCACTTATACAGCTTGCTGTATACATCAATTATAAGAGCAAAACTCAACGTAATTTGGTAATAAAAAGATTAAAGTTAAACCAGCTTGTTTTGTTTTTGATTATCAATCATTATATTCGGTTATAAAAACCCAAAAATATCCAACCCGATGTCAAGAATGCAAACAAACGGTCACTCAGTTTAATAATGCATTAAGGCTTAAGTTAAGGTACTGTCGTTTATTGAGAACAACCCAATTTTTCACCTTTCTGGTAGTGTGACGTATAGACTGTACCTTAAGAACCACCTAATAAAATACTTTAAAATTTTAGTGTTTTTTTTTGTACTTCAATTTACTCATTGTGACAATTGGAAATATGTGGCATAGAAAAATTATACAATTGGTACGCTGTGACATTCCAGTTGACATTTTTTTAATCGTATACATATGATATTAAGAATTTTAAGTCGAATGACAAAACTGAAAATTTTCAGAATTTGTAAAGGAAAATAAAATACACGACAATCACGTCTGCATATATTCGGAACCTTATAAATCAGACGACAATAACTAAAATTTTGAATTGATTCCGTAAGCGTTAATAACGATAAACCTTGAATGGAGCCTTAAAATACTGACATTCAATGCATTTTTGAGGTAGAAAATTGTCTTTTCCAGTTAGCATCAAACTTTGAAAGTTGAAGACAAATCTAAATTAAATTCTGAATAAGAAAAACGATACACTAGGGTGGTGAATCAAGAAATAGCGACGCATGTTTTGTATATATCGAATGTTGGGTTTATATGTAATTAATGATACCACACGAACGATAAACTAAGATATTGTCTTGTTAAAGATACGGAAAATATCGATCAGATATCGGCGCACGTGACTTGTAACAATCTTCCGTGAAGTAAAACAAATTAAACTAACCATCTCTAAGGAGTGATTCCATGGACGTTGTCTAAGTCTGGAAACACAATTGTAATTCTTTATTTGAATCGACTCCTTTGGTTTTATCATTTCCGCCCCTTGGGTCAGTTCTGATTTTCTTTAACAATCTTTGACGATCAACTTCTAACTTTTGCTGCGAAACATTTTCTTGTGCGATATATCACCATCACGTGAGTTCACCGTGTAGGCGTCTGAAGTGTTACGTGACAATCTTTGTTTGAATTCACGCATTTATGTGTAAATGTATGTGTTAATAACGACATGAAGTTCAAACCGAATTAGTGTATGCATATGAAAACACGTTCCCATGTAGACCTAGGTGCTACCTTACTGAACTGTCACGACACTGCCTTTGTAACCATGTATGGTCTCATCAAGTTAACAAACTGTTGTCATACTTGTACCCATCGGATTGCAGTATTGCATTTTGAAAGACAGGCAGACAGGCAGACAGACGGACAGGCAGATGGACGGACTGGCGGACAGACAGACGGTCGGTCGGACAGGGCACGTAGACCAACAGAACCAGTACCATACAGGATGGATCTTCACACTAGTGGTTTCAGTACCGGTACCTACAATCAGTTAATTGCTAGACGACTATTTTGTCAGCTCAAGTCTCGTTATCTCTGTTCCCATATCGGTAATTTTGAACTTTAAGGGTTGAATATTGATTCTCCGAAGCTTTTAAGACCATCGATCGGTTTTTGTATTACCTATAATTACCTGCTGGTCACAGCATGCAACGTTAATCAAATAGCGTCATTAGATTTTTTCTTAACTTTATTTTGTAACGTTCACAAGCAACATCATTTTCTGATATTGTGTAGTATTAAATCGATATTATGAGCTCTATTCCTATCAGTGTATAAAATTGAAGACAAAAGGGGGAACGGAGTGATTAGGGAAGCTGGTAGCAATGAAGAGTTTACAAAAATACCTTCAAAAATGTTCATGCCATCGTTACGAATTCGGGAATTAAATATATTTGATTTTCCGTCCCTGATTTGATGTTTTATCGCACTTAACAATAAAGATATGCCATGTTTATAGTTTGTTAAACATGAATATCTTCTCAGATCTTATATGGAGTATGGTCAAACTTAAAACAGTTGTTTGTCATTACATAAGTAAGATATCACGACGTGCTCATTAAAGTCAAAGGTCACGGCACTGTTGGTTATCACACTTATATACCGACGTGCTATGTTTACAGTTTTCAAACACGAGTATCGTCTTAAATAATACATAAAATGTAACCTAACTTAAACAGTTGTTTATCAGTACATAGCGTAATTGTCTTAGTGTTGGAGAAGCTCTATGTCTTCGTAAGCCAAGTTTTCGCTACACTACATGTACGTTTCTGAAAGTTGTTCGTACACGTAAGCTAGCGAAGATGGGGTATATTATACAGACCGGCTAACAATAATATTTAAAGATTGCATGACGTCAAACCAACCAATGAGTGAGAGGACCTTGTCAAATTCCAATTCCGGGTTAAAATCAACCGCCTCTAACGGGTACATAGAGAAATAAGAGGCCCAGTGGGCCTGTATCTCCACCTGGTTTCAAGTAGCCTCGATGGCTGTGTTTTTTGATCTGAATATTGCATTTAATACTGCTTCATAAAGTTATAATATAATGTTTACCATTAAAAAAATATGAACTTTAAGCTCTGTGACCTTCACCTTGAACCTTAACCAGCATCAGTAGACACTTAGTGTCAGTCCCTACATATTGCTTCATCATGTTATCATGCAAATCTCTGAAAAGAAATTATATTTGACCTTTATGATCTTGACCTTTCACCACACACGACCTCACTATGGCACAACTGGCATCAATGCAAACAATAACGTAATGTTATACACCGGGATTGAACATTGTACAAATGAAGTTTGACTTTATATCTTTAAACATCATCTCCAAAGACACCGCTGCATTGGTAGATTTTAACCAAATTTGGCAGGAAGCATCCTTAGGGGACGGGGATTCAATGTAGTACAAATGAAGTCTCTGGACCCCAAGGGGACAAGTGTGCGGGGTCAAATGTTAGTTTGAATGTATATCTTTAACCAACATCTCCTCAGACAATGCTGGGCAGATTTCGACCAAGTTTGGCCTGAAGCATCATTGGAGGAAGCAGATTCAAGATTAAACAAACGAATCTGGAATCCCCCTTCCACAGTCATTCATTTCCCATATACGTTTTATTATAAAAAACAAAACCATCTGCTGGGCTTACTTTAACTAAACTTGGCAGACTGCATCCTTAAGAGACTGGAATGCACGTTTGTTCAAATCAAGACTCTGACCCCCGGGTAACAGGAGGGGGAGGCCAACGGTGGATATCTTACAAACCATATGGTCGCAGTTGTATAATTCCATACTTGTTGCGTCCCCAAAGGATGCTTCCTGCCAAATTTGGTTGAAATCTGCCCCGTAGTTTCTGAGGAGATGTCGTTTAAAGGCATAGTCATTTTAACCCATTTTGGTCCCGCCATCTTGTCCCCTGGGGCGTAGAAGCTTCTTTTGTGCAATTTTAAATCCCCATTCACTAAGGATGTTTCCTGCCAAATTAGATTAAAATTAGTAGTTTCTGAGTATTCAAATTCAAATTCAATCTCGAAATCGTCTTGCTTTTAACAAAAATCATGGGATTTCGTTATTTTTTATTTTCAACGTTTTTATTCTATTTTTTACTTTCGTTGTCTTTACAAAGTTAATATTCATCACCTTTTATGACTTTGAAATATGAACAAACTGCATAAACTATTTCAAATTTTAATGTTTAACATGTGCATTCAAATGCTGCAACTGATACAGTAAGTAAGGCTCGATCACAAAGGACCTCCGTGTTATACAGGTGTAAATCAAATAACTAAACTCTTTACTTCTTTAATTTAAAAGGCCAAATTAACCTGGTTTTCCGCTAACGACTATGACAATATAGTAGATAGGTAGGAAACTATATTTGTTTTTATTTTTAAGATTTAACATTATTTACATAGAAATTGCTGACAGAGCATGTCTCAAATTTGCAACAAAAAACCCTTGATAGAAGGCGTATTGAGCAATCTCCAAACAGAGGCTCCCTTCCGGTACTGTAGAGAAGCGAAAGTAGAGCCTCTGTTTGGAGATTGCGTATTAAGGTACACAGTAAAGTTAGAGGAAAACACCGGTATTCTTTTTCGCCTTATTAAACTACGCGTGCAAACAGTTCATTTATTTGTGTCTGAATAAAGTCAATGTGTTTTATATATTTAAAACTGAAAAGATTTGAATTGCAAATTTCAAATAATTGCCATGTTCGTACTCTGTGTAATGAAACAGAATCACTACTCTGGGGAGATAACTTGCACAGATTCAAATTCTTGAACAACATGCATTGCTGAAAACATACGAAAAGTGCAGAATCTTTACACTTTAAACGTTTCAACATAGCTGATAGTCAAAGAAAACATAAGACAAAAGTCTTATGTGATAATGAGATTATAGTCAGTGGAAAATGAACGAGCAAACTTGACCAAACTGTAAGATGTCAAAATACTCCTGCTGTAATGTAACCCAGTTTATTGGCCATATTAGCAATGTTGTATTGTATTGTTGTTTACGTCACGTATCACTATTACTGTAAAGGGATTTTATTTTGTGGCACCAAACTTATTCGGTGTTTTATAAATTAGCTATGCGTATTTCAAACAATATCCGCGATACACTGATTAAGTGAGAGCGACAAGGTAGGAAATTAGGAATAAGCCACAAATGCATTTATCCATCATCAAACTGCAGAACTACCATTAATTGTTTATTTCAGCATTGATCAAACACGCCAAGTTTCTAAAATGGCTTCAGTTTATGTTATATCTGTAAATGTGTTGTTTATTGTGATGTGTTTTGTAGAGTGTTATGCTCTATATTTTCATCGGTTTTATAAATAAGATAATAAAGTTAGCACCGTCAATACTATTTCTTATGCATATATATTAAGGTCCTCCGTTGTCTTCAGAATTCCAATTTCTCAAACAAATTATGCGTGGTATATATAGCCTTTGTACTGACGAGCAAGCAGATAAAAAGATATGTAGATTTTGCGCTCAAACGTCGCAAAAATAAATACCTGCAAAATTGAAGCACTTTATAGTTTATAAACTACGAAACTCTTGATAAATGGAAGAGCACAGAACATAAAGATAGCCATGAACTAGAGGTACATAACTCGATTCATGAAACTTAATTATGTTTTGGCGTTATCCTGAGTGGGTTGCATTTAAGAAAAAAAACTTTTCAAAGCACATAATCTGCATTCTACATTGCTTCAGTGTCGAATCTAGTTTACATTTTGATTTTGATTTTTCTCCCTCGAGTTTCTTTTCCGGTTCAAGAGTATTAACTGATCCGAAAATATCATATTTCCATAGGTTATAGTAGCATTTGTATTATCATTCAGTATATCTGATGGAGTATCCGAAAGACAACTATCGGAACTCTTCATTGAACTGTTCATGTGACCAAGCGTGTATGATGTCCACGTGTTAATGTCACGATCATATCGTACTTCGATGTCATCGGAATAATCAGTATCACTTTTCTCTGCACTCCCTAACTCCATATTCCATTCAGAAGTTTCTGTATATTCCGAACAATCGGAAGAGGACAAGTTCTCTAACTGAGTTTCCATCAATTGTTCATACATACCATCATATTCCGCACTACTCTGTTCACTCCCACTATCTACGTTAACCATCTTTGAATTAAACATGTCAACCGGAAATCCATTTAAAATTAGGTCACTGATGAGATCGTCAACTTCCGGTGAAACAGAATCTCCAGGGATATAGCCTATGTCACTACCACTGCTGCCAATGTCGAGTTTATCAGCACCTAGAATATTTCCCAGAGTGTCGAGTGTCGCTATACGTGCTTCGCCCTCAGTTGGCGATGTAGGAGATTGATATGCATATTTTTCGCCAGGTTTGATTTGAGCGTAGCACCTTGCAATTGGGATTGCAGTAAGAGGAGAGGAATTATCAGTTTGATTTGAGTTCCATATATCAGAATTTTGACTGTCTATCAGCAGATTAGGTTGTTCAACTGAAGTTCTGCTTCCATTTACAGTGTCGCGTGGTTCGTTACTTGACAACGCGTCACCTACATCTTGTCGTATATTCCCCATCCATTTTCCTCCTTGTTTTGATTGCCTCTTAACATTCTCAACCCAAGAATCGGTTAATTTTAGAGTATTTGTATTGACTCCGTGAGGTAAACCATCAGAAACTGCAAGAGACCTACCCCATCGCGACCTTTGTTCACCTGGCGTTATATGTAGATATGAAAGGTCGAGATCAGGAGAGACGTCATAGGGTCGTATTTCCTCGACATGTAATTTATTTTTAGAAATGTCCGACTGTTTGAAATTCAAATGAAAATTTGAGTATTGATCAGAACCAACTGAAAGTCTAAAAGACGCATTTTTTGTTTCCGGCTCTATCATTTGACAAGGAACTGATATACTTCTACTTATTCCCATATTTTCTTTTTGGTCTCCAAATTTCAGTTTGCAAATATAGTTATCTCTCGTTGCTTTTCTTGATTTCAACACAGAATGGTTATATCCCTTAGTCTTATTCGAATGAAACTCACATTCGGAATTACCACTCGAGCTCTTCTTTAAATGTACCTCAGAGCCAGAAGTATCTTCAAATGACTTTCTCAAGTTCACACCATATTCAGAATTATTGCCCGTGGATTTACTTGATTTAATTTCAAAGTGGACGTCACTTTCTACTGACTTTCTCCATTGTGGGCCACACACAGAATCTATCTTCGACGTCACATTGTCGATCTGCTGGAGGAGGTCTTTCAGGTCGCCGAGCACGTCATTGATGTTACCTTGAAGATCTTCGAGATTTTTTACCATAGTTTTAACCATTTTTCTAACTTGTTGGTTGTTTTCTGGTTTTCTTGTATTCACCGCCAGAGGTGAAAGGTCAGACATACTTCACATTGTGCTGTTGCTGTCTGTATTTCACTTAAATCACACGCCCTTATTTACGACGCGTTCCTCCTGAAACAAACAAAAGTATTAAAATTAAATAGATGTAACTGGAAGATGGTAGTTCGATATCTTTTAGTTCTTAGATACTCAAATTAACATCCGTATTAAAACTTATCCATTTCTGTCTTATAATTAATAATAGAAAAGTACTGAGAAGAGACGACTCAGAGTAAGTATTGCCGTCCGATCAAATGAATGTTATGGCAGTGTTGAGTATACAACCGTATGACTACGACATAAACTGTGTAGTTATAAGATATGACACTATTAAAATGTACCAACTGCATACATCCTTTCTATATGTTATCACTGTAAAGATGTCACAACTTATTCCTATAACATCAGACTCCGCGGTTGTGTATCTCAAACAGGCATCCCATATGACGGGCACCGAGTATCGATGAGATAACACTATGAGAGACATTGTTGCTAGGTTTCGTGCTTTATATCAGTGAGGTAGCACTATGAAGTCACAATGTCAGTGTGTAGTCTTTAACAACCTGATGTTATCGTGATATGACAAGTAATATACACCAATGAAGTAACACAATAAAACCTTCATCAGTATGTTTCATCATTGATATGACAATAGTCTTTAGCGGGATAGATAGAACTATAAATTCAACATCAGCGTACTGTAACACAACAAACGTCGTCCGCATATACTCTGCACAGTCTAACATAATAAGGCAACTGTTACAACAATATCATGCTTTTCCTTCACAACAAAATGATAGATTCATACATTTTTAAGACAAACCAGATCATATTACTGTGGACAATAATTACTAATATTGATATTCAATACCCCGTTCGCCAGGATGCGTAAGATCATAGCCTCGCCTGTCTTTATTACTTATCGACCAGCTGATCAAAGTGTGCGATAAATCAAAGTCGCAGTATGCGTTGAACTACTTATATCGGGTACAAGACTGATTAGTTTGCACAAGTACACGATATAGCACAAGTCAGTCAGTGCACACGTGACGGTATTGTTTATATGGAAACCTATGGCGGTACTTGTCTTGTATAAAATTCTTACAACAATTGGGTTTGATATATATATAAGGTAGCTTCGGTATGTTTTATGTCATTATTTTGTCACCTTGTCGTAGAAATGGACATTCTGTCGGCAGTATGTACAGCAATTGTTCGATTTATTGTACCACAAATCTAAAGCGCTCTACGTACATGTATGTTCCATAAAGCACCAGCCAGGGGCGTAACAAACGGGTTTTCAATGTGTAAGCCAAATGATCAAATCCGCAGCGCGAGGAGGGGGAGGTTTAGGAGGTGGTCTTACCCTTCCCAAAGGTGGGGGTCTTGGGGGTCTTCCCCGGGAGAATTTTGTTTTCCAGAACGCGTTCTCCCGTGTTCTAGCGTCAGTTTCAATGGCCCTTTATTAGCAAGAAAATATCATTTTCCATCTTTTATTTATTTATCTATACAAATATGTTTAATTTTTTATATCAATATAGTCTATGTTGCCATGAGCGTTTTTTGTTGTGGTCAAAATGATGTGTAAGCCCGGGCTTTTTTGCTACATAGGTTGTTACGCGCCTGCCAGCGCCACCTTTGGGGAGGTAATAGAGAAGGGCGTTGAAATCCTTTTATGTCTGGAAAGGACTTGTTATTCTCACACCTATGATAGATTTCCCCCGTGTTTTTAACCGTGTGAGATTTCTCTTTATCACCTGTCGTACAGGCTAATCTTAAGGAAAAAAAACATCCCCTTTCCTAACCCCCACCGCCCGCGTGAGATTGATTGCATACAATGTTCCAGCAATACTTTCATGAGCAAAACGCGTCATGTTGTATGCAAGTCATGGGATCCAGCGATTGTATCAAGCGGTATATTGTGGTTTGATATTGACCGAAGAGAGTTCAATAGGTCAGTGGGGTTAATAAGGCTATACCAATCCTGAAACAGGTAGTAAGCAATGCCGAATACATAATATAACTGTAAATTTTATCAGGTGACATGTGGCATGTTCTACACATTGATTTGCATTCAGATCTACTTGTTGGTGACGTGTCCATTCTTTGCACAGAACTTTTAATGACTACTTTTGTTAAAATTGACTTATTGAAGAATTCAAATCAAAAGATTT
>JAUMGZ010195129.1:0-12929 GCA_032359645.1 Pododesmus macrochisma | reverse complement strand
GTACTTGCATACTAAATTTGGTTGAAATCAGACCATTTTTAAAGCAGTTACAGCACGGAAACTAATTAACCAATGAGAGTTTAGTAACCTTATAAATATGCGTAAATATGCACGAATCGTATAGGCCTCTAAGTTAGCCTGAGTATTGTCATTATGTACTTTCATACTAAATTTGGTTGAAATCATACCATTTTTACAACAGATAGAGCACGGAAACCGATTAACCAATGATAATTAATTAACCTTATAATTATGCGTAAATTTGCAGGAATCGCATTGGTCTTCAAACTTAGCCTGAATATTGTCCTTGTTTACTTGCATACCAAATTTGGATAAAATCGGACGATTTGTAGAGCAGTTAGAGCACAGAAACAGATTAACCAATGAGAGTTTAGTTACCTAATAAATATGCGTAAATATGCACGAATCGCATAGGCCTTCGAAGTTAGCCTGAGTATTGTCATTATGTACTTGCATACTAAATTTGGTTGAAATCATACCATTTTTACAACAGTTAGAGCACGGAAACCGATTAACCAATGATAATTAATTAACCTTATAAATATGCGTAAATTTGCAGATATCGCATTGGTCTTCAAACTTAGCCTGAGTATTGTCCTTGTTAACTTGCATACCAAATTTGGATAAAGTCGGACGATTTGTAGAGCAGTTAGAGCACAGAAACCGATTAACCAATGAGAAATTAGTAACCTAATTAATATGCACGAATCGCATTGGCCTTTGAACTTAGCCTAAGTATTGTCATTATGTAATAGCATACTAAATTTGGGTGAAATCAGACCATTTTTAAAGCAGCTACAGCACGGAAACTAATTAACAAATGAGAGTTTAGTAACCTAATTAATATGCGTAAATATGCACGAATCGCATAGGCCTTCGAACTTAGCCTGAGTATTGCCATTTTGTACTTGCATACTAAATTTGGTTGAAATCATACAATTTTTACAGCAGTTAGAGCACAGAAACCGATTAACCAATGATAATTAATTAACCTTATTAATATACGTAAATTTGCAGGAATCACATTAGCTTTCGAACTTAGCCCGAGTCTTGTCCTTGTGTACTTGCATAGCAAATTTGGATGAAATCGAACAATTTTTAGAGCAGTTAGAGCACGGAAACCGAGGCGCGGCAGACGGACAGACAGACAGAGGGACGGCCAGAGGGACAAATCCAAATTAATATTCCCCCGATTTTCTTCGAAAAGCGGGGGACAATAAAAGATTGTTGACAAAAACGAACTAAGATAGTACACTGTATACTACCAGCTTAAACTCCAAGAGTAGATGTGCTTTTACACGAAGATTCTTAATTTGATTTGCTTTGTGGCATGCAACAAACATCTGTGAAGAGTTTAATGAAAAAAATCAGCGAATCACGAGTAAAAATTAAAAAGTATCAGTCAATCAGAGCCCGTGACTGCAATGTTGGACGCAGTGGTTCAAGAATAGAAATGAAAATAAACCAATAAGAAGCCAGGGCAATCATATTTGATGGGAGTTCGGCAACGTCGGACACCAATCCGAAGGAGGGCAATGCAAGGAACATCTACCTCAAGTTTCATGAAATTCTGACCAAAGGTATTTGACAAGAAGTCGAAAATGTATCAGCCAATCAGAAGCCAGGACGGCCATATTGGACGGAGTTCGGCAACGTCGGACACAAGTCTGAAAAGCCTCAAACCTGCTTCAGTAACCTCAAGTAAGAAATCAAAACACAGTGTCTGCTTTTAGTACAGATCACATTTCCTTCCTGACATGTTGGGACCACAAATAAAAGTTGATGACCCTCGTTGAAATAGTGCAAAATATGTTCTGGAAATCTCAAAAGAATTCTTTGGCGGTGTGAGGTCAAGATATAGGTTGCAGTTATCTATTTTAATATGTGAAAAACTGCCTTTCTGACAGGTAAATCACAACCTCAATCAAAACAGAAGATAACCTCAACAACCAAGAAATAAAGACCGGTAATGTGTATCCCTGTGTGCAGTTGTCAAATAATGTTTCAGCCTTTTAGATGCCACAAAAACCATTTTGAGGTGAATTTGGTGGAGCCCAAGCAAGGACCATCTACATCTAGCTATACAAAAGTCTAACAATAAGTGGTTCTTTATAATAAGTATATTTAATTTGACTTGCACTACTTGGTCTTTCCATCTTTATATAGTGGCAACATCAACATCATTCTGAAAGGAGGCCATGCACAGCAAGCCTCATCAGTGATTTCTGAAGTATGATGTTACTGCCTAATACTGACAATTCTCCTGGAAAGTTTAAGCTATATTTCCCCATTATTAACATTCGCATTGGCCGTCAAACGTAGCCTGAGTATTGTCATTATGTACTTGCATACTAAATTTGGTTGAAATCAGACCATTTTTAAAGCAGTTACAGCACGGAAACTAATTAACCAATGAGGTTAATTTCTGAAGTATGATGTTACTGCCTAATACTGACAATTCTCCTGGAAAGTTTAAGCTATATTTCCCCATTATTCAGTTATCAAAATAGACAATATTCTTTCTGACAAGTTGAAAGTTTTCAAATGGTCGATGTACATTTAACAGACAACTTTAGCAAACTATGAACCTTTTGATGTGATTAGTTTCATTGAAGACCACTATAAAGAAAAAACATTTGTGTCGTAAAGTACTCAATCAATATCTTGTTCCTGTTACTGAGGTGTATCAGTAACAGGATGACAACACAATAAGCACAACAATTAATACTCTTTTTATAAACACATTTATGTTAATCATGTCTATCAATATAATGCTTCATATTACATTCTGACAAATACAACTAAACCATATCACAGATTCTTCAAAAATAAATATTAAGTTTACATTATATACACTTTATATGCAATATATATTTCCATTTTTCAACATAACAAGCATTTCCATAGTAATCAAGTCATGATTTCTATTTCACAAAGATTTAAATGCTTCATTATTTAAAATTTTTAAGTTTCATTGAATCTTTCCCTTGATATATGTTCCATGCAAAACAATGCTCATGGATTCATTACAAACATTTAATAACTGCATCACAATGCTGTTCCAATATAACCAAAATGTAATGTCCTGAATTTAGCCTTTAAACATGGAAATGATCAATACAGTTCCTATAAAAATGCACTAATATATAAACATATACAATATTTGCAACCATCTTCAAAAAGAATCCTCTTTGCTTTCTTTGTCTTCCTCGTAATCATCATTGTTATCGTTCTCTTCATCATCATCCTCAAACTCATCTTCATATTCATCATCTTCTTCAGTATCTTCAGAATCATCGTTCAGAGCTTGTTTAGTTTGAGTTGTCTCCCTTCCCACATCAGACGCTGGAATGCTCATCTGAAGAGGTTGTTGATCAAAAATGGCTACCTTTGGATATTCCACAGAAGGCGACATGGAACCACTTGGAGACACTGGTATCGTGAATTCCGTTTTACATACTTGATTTACAATTTCTTCATTCATGTCTTCAATTTCTCTAGCCACCTCCATGAAACATTCATTCAATATTTGGTCTGCCATGCTGTAAATAAACCAAGGACAAATGTAACAGTCTGCTTACTACATCATACAACAAGTCATGGTACAATATATTGATATTATCTTTTTAACTAACATATCAAAATTTGGTTAGTCAAAATCAGGTTCTAAATTTTCATTTTTTTTTTTTTTTAATTTATTTTATCAACTAGTTCCTTTTTCTGTTAAATCAAACAACTTTGAAATAACTATTTACTGTATCTAAAATCAACACTGTGCATCTTATGTCCAAATACTACCGTTACATTAAATATTCTCTGAACTCACTCTTCCATGAGATTCCAGGGGTTAAATTTGCCTGTCTGTAGATGAGCATTCTTCTTAAGATGTCGCTGATATCTCTCCACGTTCAGTTGTATACTGTCTAATGTATTCTTGGGAATATCAACTTCTATCATATCTGGTACTTTAGATATGTATGCCCTCTCATTCAACGGTTCATTAAATTCTAGGGGAAAACCTTGCTGCTTGAAGATCATTTCTGGTTTAGACTTGGTAAAGATAATTGCCTCATCAGTTCTTTTGGATTCAAGATTTCTGTAATAAAAGAAATATGTTGTCATAGTTACTGAATTTCTTTAACCTAACACATAGATAATATAGTCAGGCTTCAAGATACTTGTTCTTTAATAAATGTTTTTATAATAACTTAATCTTTTAGACCTTGCTAAAACAAGAGACCCACTGCATTGAAACTGAAAATGTATGAACAATCATTGTTATGTTGGCCTTTGATGCTGTGACCCCAAAAACAATCCCAAAAAAGGTGTTGGCAGTTTGATTGAAATCTGGCTTCAGTGACAAGTCATTATACAGAAAGGAGACTGTTGATAGACAACTGTATAACAATATCTGCTTTGTTTTCGCTAGCCTGGGAAAATTTATGTAGCAATATAACAGTAGCAACTATTATCAACAACTTACAAGTTTTCCGCATAGCCAGCTGAAGGTACAGTGTGTCGAGTGATCTCCATGGCAGCTGGTGCTAGGGGTCCAGGGTCAACTAGAAATATCAAAAATAAATTCTCAATATGGTCATTCAAAACATCTTTACACAGGTTTAAAGTTTTATTACATAAAACACTGTAAAACTAGAGCATTTGGTGATATGTTCTTTTGAATTGTAACAAGTCATAAGTGTGTAATTGCGAAGACATTGAGCATAATCAAGAATAAAATTAATATTTTAAGAACTACATTCAAAGTCTATTACAATTCATTGTTTTTTTCAAGTCTGAAGTAGCTGGAAAGTGTAACAACTTAATTAATTAGAGGGACAAACCCAACTCTAGTTTGACAGTTCACCCACTTTTAATTATGTTATTATTATGTTTTTTGATGATATATTTTAAGTCAACATCTAATATCTAAGCTATCACAAATTTCTGTTGTTAATAAATGGAACCTATGATGCACACAGATAAAGGTATGAGTCTAGTCTTAAATAATAGGAAAATAAACAAATAATAATGAATTGATCATATCTAATCCAAAGGGATAAAATTCTACCAGTCAGTTTGAAGTGTAACTTGTTGAACAATCAGAGGAAAGGAATTCTACTGGATTGAATATTGTTTTTTATTCACAATTATGAATTCTAACAAATTGTCATAAGTTTCAATTTACATACCAAATCTTTTTCTTGGTTTTTGAGTATGATCAGAGAAATGAAGATTTGACCACCTTTTCCTTATATTCATCTGCTCATCCTACAAAAAAGACATGTGTACAATGAATTGTAAAATATAGATGTCACATATTGGTTAATAGGGAAGTAATTTCAAAAGGTATTTAACCATTGAATAAGAAAATATTTTGCTATACTGATAAACAACAGAGTGAAGTGTTGCACAGCAATACAAGTCCCCTACCGGTCTCTATAAGGATGTCATCAGTGAAAATTGTAGTCATATATAATAACTTTTTTCACTTCACAACTGACTATATCATTAATTAGTTTAAGTTGTTCTGAATAGTAACAAGACTTGATCAGGACCTTGTTTTGAGTTTAATAATGGGGAAGGCAGCCCAAAAACTTTTAAAAATAAATTTTCACAATAATGTCATTTGAGTTACAATCTATTATGTTCTATTGCAAACATGTAAAAAAAAGTTGGTTATGTTCAGTCAAATATTGTTGAAGGTATGCTCTGGACAAAGAAAATAAATTAGGAGCAAAGGGGACAAAGGGGACACCACTCTTGCAAAATATTTTGCAGCAGTGTCCTTAATTCAACATGCAACATTATGCCAAGCCAAGTTGCATTTGTGTTACAAATTTGGCTATATTCAGTCAAATATTGTTTTGCCCAAGAAAAGAAGAAATTTTAGGAGAAAAGGGGCAATAATTCCTTTGGCAAAAAAGCTACAATGCCATCATTTTAGTACGCAACAATCTCTCAAGCCGATAAGCATACATGAAACAAATGTTTGACCAATATTGTTAAAATTATACTCAAGACAAGAAATTCTACAAGAAAAGGTGCAATCACTCTTGCAAAAAAGTTGTAGCGATGAAATAACCTAGTATGGGACACAATGATTTATAAATAAACAACACTGAGATTATTAATGTTATTATTCAGAACATGCTTTATGTAACAGTCAAATACAAACCTCCATTTCTTGTAATCTCTGCATTAAGTTCTCCACAGTAGGACTATCCTGTAAAGCTATTGCTCGCCGATGAGCTCTGTCATGTATGTCCATTCTCTCTAGTTCTTCCGCAGTGTCTTCCAGTACATCTCCTAGGATCAGCTCTGTTAGAATGTCACCACGCTCTTTAGCCTGTCAAAATAGTTTCTATATCAAAGTATACATTTACTTTTCAGGTAAGTATTATGCAAAACATGTTCCAATTCTAATATATTAATACTGCTGAACTTTAATTTGTTTGTTATATTGTAGTTTTGACTTCCTTTTCAGCAGATGTCTAGGTCATATTGAGATGGCGATTTTATAGTGTTGACTCGCTGAAATATCACACCACAGACACACTGACATTATACTTCACTAAGTCACATTATCCTGACACCAAACCAACCAGTCCTTCTCATACCCAGAAATGCTGAGTGCTAAGCAATGAGCGAGACGAGAAAATTACCTATTTTTAGTGTCTAAGGTGTAACCATACTTGGGGTCATATAAAAAATTAAAGAATTTTTGACCAGGTTACCAAGTAAATCATTTTTGTTAAAATAGGAGAATAACTTACATCAACTGCAGTCAGCCCAGCACCAGTGTGACCTGCAGAACCCATTATCCTTTCTTGTCGTTCTGCAATCTCCTGTTGTTGAAAACAAATTAAAACTTTAGGCAAATGAAATAACATTTTATATGAAAGAATTCATTCAACACTTATGTCCCATAGGATACAATATACACTCCTAGCATCACATCGTAATGAATATTTACTACAACTAAAGTAAAAGAAGCTTGTAAAAGAAAAGTCTGGAAATACTTGTTGTTATGCCAATGTTAATTTTGTAGTTGTAGTTAGTATAACACTCATCTTTACATAACCGAACAGCAGTTTCCTATTTCCTTATAATATTTTATATTCTAACTTATTTCTGATGTGTCTGTTAAGAAGTACAACATTTTTCTGAATAAATGTATTGTACTCACATCTGCTCTGTCCAACAATGGTTTAAGTCTTTGCTGTATGGCCTTCTCAGCTTTACTAACTAGCCTGTCACCAGGACTCACAGATCTGGGTCTGTTGTAAGTATAGACAATGGTTTTTTATATTTTTAATTTTTTGCTTTTTATACAAAATTAATACATCATTTTTGTATGTCAATATTGAAAGTCAACTTAAATAAAATAGTAAGACAATTTAATATATAGGAATATATTTTTAGTAAGATATATTGATAAATATAAATACAATTTAACATCCAATGACCAAATGTGCAATGAATCCTATTACACTTTGATTCAAGTTTACTTTTAATCTCTTAGAGTATGATAACTTCTTAGTACAAGCTTTTAACTTTCTTAAATAGGATAAACATAATCACAAGTATATTTTTACTACAAAAACGAATTCATTATTGGTAAATTTACAGAAATATTTAAATAGGATCTGTGCCCTATGCTGTCAGATCTTGGTTGAATTGAGCTTTCTTTATCCTAAGAGCATAATTCTAAAAACAAAAGTGTTATCATTAAATTATCTTAAAGGAAATCAAACATCAAACTTCTAATGTTTATAACTACAGTATGATTTACCTGCGCTCTCTTGATCGACTTTGTCTGTTAAAGGATGATTGATGCTAAAACAGAGAGAGTGTGAAAATAAACATTCAATATATGAAATAAAATAGTAAATATACTTAGTCTAACACTTATAAAATGCTTCTACAAAAATGTACATATATTGAAAAAAATGAATACAATAAAATGGTAAAACATCAGGAATTATCAAAATTAACTACAGTACATTATTAATTCAAGAGTTTTTAAGATTTTAATCAAGTTTAACATATAATTTTTATCTATCATAGGCAATTATCTACAAAATGTGTATTTATTCTTTGCATGTGCTTGTTTTTAATATGATATGATTAACAATGCTGATATATTTTAAATCTAACATTTATAAAACCATAGTAAGTTTTGATGCTAATATGCAACAATTAAACAAGAGGCCCATTGGGTCTCAACGTCTACCTGGATTTAATAGGCCTTTAAGTAAATTTTTGGAATTTGAATACTTTTGACCTGAGAGTCATACCTTGAACAAAGTTGGTTTACTATGCCCTAAAGTTACTACGACCAAAGCATTAAGCACTAGACCTTCTAGTTCATAAGCAGATTTTTTAAATTTTGTAAAATTTTCCCCATTTGGGCCCCTAAGTGACCCTCCCTGTGTACAGAGTCCAATCATTTGAACAAGTATGAAACCCCTTCCCCTAGGGATGACATTTACCAAGTTTTTATGAAATTGGTCCAGTAGTGTTGGACAAAAAGATGAAAATGTTAAAGTTAACATTATTTCCTATGCATGTACATGCATTATATATGTAGTGTTGAACTTTGATCCCAAAATGCATAACTTTTTTTGCCCTAAGATCATGCCTTGAACAAACTTCCCATGCCTTAAAGTTACTATCACAGTAGGCCTTCTAGTTTATTAGAATAAGATTTTTTAGATTTTGTCAAATTGTCTCCATTTGGCCCCTTTAGGGGGCACCCCCTGGGGGTTGAGCCCCTTCAATTGAATAAATCTGAATCCCCTTCCCCTACTGATACTTCCTAACAAGTTTAAATGAAATTGGTCTAGTGGTTTAGGAGAAGTTGAAAATGTGAAAACTTAGCGCCGTCGCCGCCACCGCCACCAACAGACGACCAACAGGATTTGTATGAGGAAAGTCCACTTAGACCTTTGGTCAAGATGGACTAAAAACTCATTTAATCATGTTAATAACTTGTAAAGATGTCAGAAATATAATTATGAATTCACAGCTAAAGGTGAGCAAGAAACTAACTTATACCAGAATATTTATAAAGATAAATTTAGAATTCTATCTCTATAAACATACCTGCTTCATGTTTTTATCATCTTCAAAAAATAGAGTTCTGAAATAAAAATTAGAGACAAAATAAGAACAATCATGCAAAACTACAAGTTTTGTACTTACTTCATTGAAGTATAGGAAACAAGTGTGTTCACCATAGTTATTAGTGTGGATACTACAATTATCAAATGACTTTATGCTCTTCAAATGACCCTGTAATAGTATCTACTCTGTGTGCGATGTTCTATATATATTATCTGTCTTCCAGCATCCTGCCAGACTGAAATAACTCTGTAATAGTATCTACTCTGTGTGCAATGTTCTATATATATTGTATGTCTTCCAGCATCCTACTTTAGTACTCTCTCTTTATTTATAGTAAACACTCTAAATTTTTCTTTACGTAACACTCTATAAATGTTATCAGTTTCAGTCATCTAGACTGTAGCCACTTTATCTTGCCTCTTTAGAAGTAATATATACCTTGCCACATCTCCAGAATCATCTAACATATTCCTGAGCACACTTAGTCTCTCAGCAGGAGGACTTTGTGATCTTGACCTTCTTTGATTTCTTGTTTGGTATTTGCCTGAAGGACGCCAAGGCTCAACGCCTGGGCTTACTGAACGATTTCTGCGTGCAGAACTATAAATAAATACAATGATATGCAAGAAAAACTCTATTTATATTCTCTTTGTATATTTATATTAACAGGTACATGTTAGGTTCCTGCTTTTATTTCTTACATTCATTGTACGGGTAGAAAATAATAGCTCTGTTCATTTTTAATATTTTTGAGATATTAAGTAATGAATCACTTGTATACTTTTAAATTAATTGATATTTTTATTTTGTTTGACTTTGTTTACTTCCTATCTAGTTTATCTATATGAACATCAATGTTAATCACTAAGATGTTGATATAGAATCTGATTGATATATTGAATACACTTTTAAGAATACCAAAATAAACTTTGAATGGAATTCAAAGAATTTCTTACACAGGCGTCGGGGGAGCAGAGAAAGACCTTTCATGGTAAATGAGATTTCGTTGTGGAGACTGAGACTTTAAATTGAAGGATATGGTTGGATCGGCGAAGTGACATTCTGCCATTGTTTTAGCTACAGCCTGCTGGGCACGGGCCCTTTTCTCCTGTAAATCAACAATAAAAACAATTTTTGGAGACATTTTATGAATGTTGGCAAATACAAGCGCAGTTTTATTTTCAAATTTTGAATTCCAAATGTATATAAAGAAAATAGTAAAAACAACTAAGAGGCCAACACAATTTAAACATTCATCTAGTATCAGTAAAGTTAAAAACTAAAATTCACAATTTAATGACTCATGATATTTTCAAAACAGTGAATTATAGTAGAGTAACACATGTACCATTTATAACTGCCATTGCATATGACACCACAGACACTTTTTTCAATAATTGCTTTGATACTTTCACAAAATCTAGAATCTGTTCTAGAATCCAATATCAAATTGGTACAAAAAAGAAAGTCCAACAGCACATTTTATATTAAGAAGAAATCAAAGTGTACAACTCAATGAAATTATAGAGAAAAATATTGATGAGTTTAACAAACATGAATTTGTTTTAACATAGGTCTTGATTCATTATAAACATTAGACCTTTAGTTTTCCTGGCAATATCAGACTCTTTGTTGCAGCTCTCTGTCGTTGTGTGTTATTGTTGGGTACTTCCCACGCTGTGTTCACCTTCTTCTTTCTCATATCTTCATCCCTGATAAGTGCTGCTATACCTGCACGTAATGCATCCTTTCTATCTGGAGTTCCATCTACACCAACTTCAGAAATACCAAAATTTACAGATTTCAGAAAATACCAAAAGTTAGAGATTTTAGAAATATCAAAAGTTACAGATATAAGAAATATTGAAAGTTCCAGATTTCAGAAAATACCAAGAGTTACAGATTTTAGAAATGATAGAAGTTACAAATTTTCACTATGACATTTAGTAATATATACACAGATACTATATGAATACAATGCAAATGCTAGAAAAAAAAACTATCTGGAATATTTCAATAAAATTATTAAAGTCAGTGTTTCTCCGAGTTAAATTCAATATCAATTAAAATACTAGAACTTGAAATATATATATTGAAACATAAAATGTGTCTTATGTTAATGGTTTCATGCTTCACTGTTCCTTGTTCAACAAAAGTTAAAATTATATTACCTTGTTTGTATTTTTTAACACCTTGGAGTCCATGAACGGTTGTTTTCTTCATAATGCCTGCAATAATACAGTAATAATATTCTGATATATATATATATAATGAATAATATTTTAATATGAAATTCTACCCAACACTGGAAGCCATAAAGATAACAGTCCACCATCACCAATACCTCTAGCAGATGGCATTAGTGAAGATGTTGACTTTAATACAACAACAATACAATTAACTGAAGGTGAAATATTTTATTGTAATCAGCTGTGTGCCTGAATTTATACCTGGCCTGTACTTTTTTTTTAAAGAGTCAAAAAGTCATTGCAAAATATCATTGCTTTTATTTTTCTTGTTATCAAATAAATCTGTTCAATTTGACCTAGCCTAGCAGAATATCGACCGCTTAAATATATTTCTCAATAGTTTATTGTCGTCAATGGCAAGATAATTTTATCTTATAAGATAATTGCGACTTTAATAGTGTTTATGATACTCTAATTTAGTTTACCTTTTGGTATGTTTTCTTTTCCTTTAAGTTGAAGCTTGGGTTGTCGCAGTACAACCTTGGGGTCATTGTTAAAAGGTGGCCGACTAGTGGGAGACTTAGACCTTTCTTCGGTTCTTGCTATCTCTTTTTCAGGCAAATCTCTACACCATGCCTTGTTAAGTTCCTGAAAAAGTACCACAGTGCCATACATAAAGAATAGTATACAAGACAAGAGATACACAAGGGACTTGATAAAAGGCCATACATTTTGAATTTTTATACCAACCATAAAGGACTTACCGTATTCAAATTGTTACAGTTCATTATTACTATACTGCGGACAGTCAAAATAAATAATACAGTAGCATTTTATTTCTGATTTGTCAATATTCATTTCAGAAAAGAATATGAATTATGTTTCAAAGACTTTTACTAGCTAGATAAGTGTGACTAAATCAACCTAAAATGCACTAAACAATACACAAAGCCTAGCAAAAGTCACTGTCATCTTAAAATCTATAGGTGGAGGCATATTTATATATATTTTAAGTTCTCCTGTCATCATTTATTCACAGAAACGTATCCAACAAAATTATATTTCTAATATCACATTAATTGTCACATCAAAACTTACATCTACTCTGTCAATCATTTTGACCAGATCATTTTGCACCGATGACTTTTCATCTGTAGCTAGTTTATTGCTTAAAATACACATTTGTCTTATAAGCATGGCTAACTCGTGATAATTGGACGGTAAACCACTGGTCAGATCAGTGTGTGGAAGGTTGGTTACAAAGGACTGGATGGCACGTACTGCTCCTCTGTGTGCTTGGGCCAGTCGCTGATGTGTTCGACTCTAAGAAGAAACAAAATTCAAAATATATATGATGGTATCTTATTATACACCAAAATATAAGTTGACTATTAAAAATCTAATCAGCAATTGAGAAGCTTCAAACAAAATTCTGCCAAAATCTAATTATACTTTGCCAAAAGGCATATCTTCTGAATGATAAATAAATTATACATATGATCATGGGAGCCAAATAAAATCAAAGGACTCAGAAGTCCTGATAAGCCAGGGTTTTTTTATTCGACAATATTTTAATTGTGTGAAATGTCACGA
>JAUMGZ010195118.1:0-12930 GCA_032359645.1 Pododesmus macrochisma | reverse complement strand
CATCACGAGAAACACGGCTTCCACTGCGAATCACACCAGAAATGAAAACTGGGTTTAAACAGGTAATGGACTCACAGTGGTTCACATTAAAGGAGACAGATTTCTAAAATATTTTAGAAAAATATTAGGTCCTAATATACATCCATTAATTTGTAAATAGATGTATAACTTTAGCCGCTGGGAAATTGCAATAAAAATATGAATTTTCGTTGGTTTTATATAGTGCATGGTTGCATGAAATTCAATCTTTTTATGAAATGCTTAGAAACGATAACAGAAAGCGCAATGTAGATTAAGAGGAGAGTAAATATGTAACTTAAGCAGGCAATTTCAACAATTTGAATTTACATTGAACATTATTATGTAATAATTGCATCAAATCTAATCTTTTTGTGAAATATATATAAATGATTACAATTGTGTTAGAGAGTTCACAAAGATAGCACCTGAGGCTTAGAGAGTATACCTGTAAATAACATTATGCACAAGAATTTTAGATGCAAATTTCATGATTATTGATGCGAGTTATTAGAATGTTTTGTACCCTAGAGCTGTTTGATAAGCTCAAGTTAGAATATTAATTACACTGAACTAAGAAATGAAATTTAAAAATGATTTTATTCTTCCTCAGTTTGGTGAATTTTTCGATCCATACACACGTTACTGTATGGAACAGAAGCCGTGTGCTGAGTATATGAAGGTCAAGTACTCGGACAATGAACTTTTTAAAACATTTGTTGTGGTGAGTATTCTCTCTTGTATAAGCTTTTCAGAGGCTTTATAATTGTCTGCCTTGAACAAACTTTTTTACACAATTTATTTTCCTACAAAAACTATTCAAATGTAATTTTCTCCCTTATTAAAAAGTTTTCATTTAGTTAAGTTTTTCATAAGCATTGGTAATTATCTCCCTTGTGCAAACTTTTTCATAAGCAATTATCTCCCTTGTGCAAATTTTTCATAAGCAATTACCTCCATTTTAGAAGACTTTCGAAAGCAATTACACATATCTCCCATTTGCTAACTTTTCAGAATCTATTTTTCATTAAAAAAATACCTCTGTTAAAGAACAGATGCACAGATTATAAAGAAAACGATCTTCTTAAAGTTTTCAATTAGGTTTCTTTAAATAAAGAACTTGTTTCTTAATCATATGAAATGATTCTATATACTATAAGCTACAAGAGAATTAACAAGAAAAAGACATGTAAATATGTTACTTCTTCACAGTGGGAAAAATGCAACTGAAACAAGCTAGGTTAATTGAATCTCCACTTCCAGAAAAGTTGTACATGGTACTCCTTCACAATTTAAGCACACACAAAAAGTACCATGCAGAAAAGAATAAAGTTTTGCCTGGAGTATCATGTTCAAGTATTTTAATTTATTTTCTGAAAATATGGTACATTAACGAAAATATTGCTGATCTAACACTTAATTAATATTCAATTTTCTAATATTGATTATCTCCCTTTCAAACTCTTCAGTGGGCAGAGACACAGAAACAGTGCAATCGTTTGAGGGTAACAGACCTCCTTGTAAAACCCATGCAGCGCCTTACCAAATACTCATTACTACTCCAGGCAATATTACGAAAGACAGACGATGATTTACAACGCAAGGATCTTCTAGAAATGGTATGGTAAACTAGATAGTGGGTGTAAAATATAACTACATGTACACAATTCAAGATTTTGGTTTGTTGTTAACTTAATTCAGTGTGGAATACATAAAGTTTGTGATAATATGAATTTTAAGTTTTTCTACATGTGCTATATAATTTCAGAGATTTTGTCTCACATAATATTTACATCTTTAAGTCTTTAGTCTTTAAGAGTGCCATAGACAAAATCTAGTCTTCTTGTAGATTTTTAACTTTTTACACTTTGTGGCAATTGTATGTGATGAATATAATAGATTTAGAATTAAAAAAAAAAAATTAGGATTGTTTACTATGGTCCATGTAATTAGCCAGGAATGTAAGGATTTTTAGTCCATCTGGACCAAAGGTCCAAGGTGGACTTTTCTCATACAAATCCTGTCTGTCATTAACTTCTGCTTTAAACAACATCTCCTCTGAAAGTACTGGGCAAATGAAGTCTCCAACTGCCCCAGAGGACAGGTGTGCAGGGCTAAAAGAGGTAAATTTGATAGTATGCCTTTTTAACAACATTTCCTCTGAAACCACTGGGTAGATTTCAACCAAATTTGGCAGGACGCATCCTTAGTGAAAGGGGATTCAAGATTGTACAAATAAAGTCCCTGACCTCCCAGGGGACAGGTGGAAGGGGTCAAAATTGGTAAATTTGACAGTATGCTTTTTAAACGACATCTCCTCTGAAACCACTGGGCAGATTATAACCAGATGGACATTAAGGCCCAGTGGGCCTCTTTTTTATATTGCTTGAAGAAGGTATTATCCTCTCCCAGTAAATATAAGTAAATTTAAGTAATACAATATCTTTCTGTTACAGATTGCCAGTGTAGATAAATTTGTTCATCATGTAAACTGGTCTCTTAAACAACGACACGAGCAGGAACGTCTGGCCACCATCATGACCAAAGTGGAGTCATACGAGGCTGTGGAGGCGCCGAATGACGAAAGTCTCAAGGTATGCAAACATATTTGGTGCACCCTAGAGCACAGAATAGACTCGTTCATTGTCTGCAAAAGATTGTACTACTATAGTTTGTAGGGGTTTGGTTAATAAATAATTGGGAATGTTACAGGGAACCCATTTTGTAATAAAAATACATGCTAACTTATCCAAGTTCCCTTTTTTCACATCCAAAATTTTGAAGGATTTGATTTTAACTTTATGATTTTAAGAAACAGGTCCTGTATTTTACAGAATTAAGATGCAGTTATATATTTGTAATATATTTTATCTAGTGAAAACCTAAAGAGATATAATTTACAAATAGAATAAAATGTGGATTTTATTGTCAATTTTATTTTCAGTATCTACAAGAATACAACACAAACTTTGATCTACGAGCCCCCATGCCTGGGTGTAGTCCCGATCAAACACGATCCTTATTTATGCAGTCTGTTCTCAAATTAAAAGATGCTCAACAAAGAGTAAGTAAACATAAATCTCCATTGACGGATCAACAACAATAAAGATTGGCGAGATATAGTCTCACAGCTACAATATAGACCAGACATTTTCATGATATCACGGGATAAACATTACTAATTAAAACTATTAGAACCGTCAATGATATAATAAATCTCATCACTTTTGATTAGATGAATTTTTGGTGTAAAAATATACGATAATATCCCCAAATCTTGCCCAAAGTGAGAAAGTATCCCAAAATCTCGCCCCAAAGTGAGATAATGTCACAAAAGTGATCCCTGTCTGTTGAATAAAATATAACTATCATGTCTTTGGAAAATAGATTCACATCAAAATATGGTAATTATATACAGGTAAGACATTTAGAATTATTTCATTTTAGCATACCTGTACTTAAGATGTGGTGAAATTTTACCTGACTCAGATTTTGAGTGTTTGCGTTGTATAATATATCTCTCTTTGATTCACTGTATTTGTTTTACAGCTTGATGTGGATTGTCTCCTCTTTACCGATCTCTTACTAGTATGCAAGGCCAGTAAACGTATGGAAAAGTATAAAATCATCAAACCTCCAATGAGAGTAGATCGAATTATTACACAAGAACTCAAAGATAAGGGTAGGTAACTCTTTACTAAATAATCAATGTTTGCCTTGAATAATTATCTCCCCTTTCAAGAGAGATTGGATCATTGTGTGTTTGACTTGAATGTTTTTGAGTATTTGCCAGATTAATTTACGCACATGTTCTATATGTTTGAAAAATATATATTAGCATTATGACTAAAGAGGTTCATAAAAAATGATATGCTTAAAATTGGGTACTGGCCAAATTACCCGTAATTCTTGACAATTTACTTAATGCACTATTTGGCTAATTACTACATACACGCCTCAGAGTAAACTGATTTGAAGTTTATACGAGTTACAAATGAAGTACTGATTTCTTTTTACTGAAAATGAGTAAGAATTTTCTGTCCTAATGAGTTTTATAAAAATAAATGTAAAGTAAATAACATTATTATAATTTATATGTTTATCTTAATTTGCAGGTAGTTTTCTGTTGATTTACCTTAACGAATACCACGTACCTGTAACAGCATTTACCTTCCATGGAGACCAGTCTGCAGTACGAGTTTGGTTAGAAAACATTAAAAAAGCTCAGGTAACTAATATAAAGTAGTAAATTCGAAAAACAAAGACGATATTCTAAAGCCGTAAGTCCATGGTCAATGGCAAACAAAGGGAAAATATTGGACGTACACAGAAAAAATAACCAAATATACATTTGTTAACTTAAAAAGGAAACACCACAAAATTCTATTAAAAAACTAGAAGCACAACCAGGTGCTCACGATATGGTAAGGGGGATAACTGTCAACAAAATTTTTTAAAATGCCAACATTTATTTAGAGTTAGAGATTTAGACATCTCAGTACTACAGACTATTTATATGTTTCAATGCCATCCCATGCTGTGAATTCAAGTAGCTATTACTGTACAGATTAAGTGTAGCTTATGCTATTATGCCAAGTAACATATGAACACAATGGTTTAGGGTATATAGTAGGGACATCATTGTATCTGAAGTGTTTTTCTGAATGTTAGTTTGTTACTAACCAGTGTTTATACTAATGCCATCATATTTCTATGGATTCAGATTTTTTTTGAACGATAAGGCTGAGCCTGCAGGGGCACCATTAGGTACAATATAGTAATAACCCTCTAAATAATAAAATACTAAAGATTAAATTAAAGGCCTGCTGTATTCATGTATGGATATATATTTACCATACCAATTGATGTACACATGATTTTTTTCACTTCATTACTAGTAGGTCATTCTCTGTATATTGTAACTATTGACTATATTTCTTTCTTATTACAGGAACAATATCGGGAATTGAGGAACGCAAGACAGAGCATGAGCTTATCGCCATGCCTCAACTTGGACGAGGTTGTGGAGGAACAAGTTATAGGTATAACCCCCGTCTCTCCTCTACCTATCCACCATACCGACATGAGTCCCCCTCGTTCTGCTAGTCACAATTCCAATGGACATTTTCTTTTCCCGGACAGAGCAAGTCCTGGAAGGTTGTCTCCAACTGAGAATTCACACACCCAACAGTCTCCTAATGATAATGATCGTCCACACAAGTCTCTGAGTTTTCATGCAGGCGACCATGTGTCAGTGGACGAGTATCAGTCGTCACAGGGCAAGCGACGCAAGCAAGTGCAATCATCACAATCAGTGCCAAATTTCACAGACAGTTCAAATGAGGAGGAAGACAGGCTCAAACTTCCTTCCTCCAACGGTTCGTCTGCAAACAGTGATTCTTCTCTTCCCGATATATTGGATGATAATCAAAGGTTTAAGCTAAGTCAACGTCGAACATCACGTACAAAACGTTACATGACGGCAGATGCCATTCAAGACATTAATAAAGTTGACGACAAAGACAATAGTATTTACAAACGTCTTTCGTGGAATTTCGGCACAAAGGACACCACTGATGAGAGACAAGGTGTTCTTAAGGGTAAAACTATGAGCTCGGATTCACTCAGGAGTATACATAGTTCCAGTGGCGTTAGCTCCTCAGGCTCGCTACATTTAAGTCCCGATGAAATAGAGTTTTCCAATCATGGAGATATTAGCACGATACATGAAAATAGGTACAACGATGACCGAGAATTTATGAACGAGGACGACCTACACAACCACACGGGGTCAGGAACGGACATAACGCATTTATTTCAGAAAATGTCTACAAGTGAAAGTCAGGACGGGATTGTCTCTGTAGATTTACCGAATGTAGAAAAGAAGCTGTCTCACGCACAGCTAATGAGAATGAAGAAACAACTCCTCCTGTCATCCAATGTGGAAGCAAGGTAAGAATAGGCTTGAAATTAAGTTACTGGTAAAGGCCAGTAATCCGGTAAAAGCCAGTAAAGTACAACACATTTTTGGATGGCCCTGCAACAAACTAAAGTAGGAAGTTTATTATAACAGGATCTGCAAGCTTACGGTTTTTTTTTAAAATGTTTTGTAAATATATCAAAACTTTGCAAACCAAATGATGATTTATTGCATGATTGTGCATTAAAACAAAAGTTCAAAATACATTCTAATAATGTGATAAAAAAAAGATTGAAAGAAAATGTTGCGAACAAAGTCAATTTAGGTTTCTTTTGAAAAAAGGTGTAGTACATTTGAATATAAAACAAATTATAGTGTGGTATCAATGTATTCAGCTGAATGTCTAAATGAATTTATAGTGCTAATATTGCTATCTATTTCTTACTTACAGTGAGGTATGAAGAAGGACATTGTTAGCAGTTATGTGACAAAATCACTTGTATATTATTGTGCTCATAAACAGACATCTGTGATTTTGTTCCCGCTTCATCTGTGATTCAAGAGGAAAACCAATATGGAATTATAACTCAAATTGATCTGAAGTTCTTTATTATCATTTGAATGCGAAACAATTACAAGCAGAGCTTGCATATCATGTGTATATAACCAAAGATCTGAGATTTTTTCTAAAAGCAAACATGAACTTTACAGCATTTTGTGATTTTATTCAAGATCTGACGATGAACTTTCTGTTAGAATCTTCTGACATTTTTGGAGTCAAAAAAGAATTTGATACCAGAAAGTTCTGTTTTATCACCAAAGATCTGAGGAGCTTGTTAAATGAAACATTAGCTATATAATGTTCCTTGGGGAAGAGGTTGGAGAAGGGAGACAACTCTATCTGTGATTTTTGTGACCTACTTGTATTCATTAGATTTCCTGAATTTCATTCAGTACCTAAACTGTGATGTGTGACATTTTCTTGTTAAAATGAAATAAAAGTCCTATGTTTGGACAAACTGGTTATTATACCTGAAATCATGGACACTCATCTGACCTCACGTTCACCAATACACAGGTATATACATTGGATATGTATTGGATGTGTTTCTGTTATAATGTTTAATTATACTAGTAAAGTGCATTAACATACCAGTGCTTGAGTTGATCTTGATCTAAAGGTCAACCTTTTCATTTCTAATAATGTGGTGCATTCTTTACAATAATTGGGAGATGGCTGCTTGGAATAGAGACTAAAAGCTTGTATTTTGAAGGAAGAATTTCCTCTCATTTTGTTGAGGATTGATACCTGCCACCAATTGTGTTGTGTAAATTTGGTAACACCAAGTGCAGAGATTTTTTCTCATACAGATGTATTTATATTGCTAAATACTTATAAATTAATAGTTTCTTTGTTCGTATATTCGTATTGATAAAGGAATGACACTAAACCAGTTGCATATGTGTTTTCTTGAAAATGTAGGTAAAATATCAATCAATTGATACCGAAGTCTTTCATGTAAGTCACTCCGGTTTGCACATCATACCAGTGGAATATAAGATATAGATATGCACACTGCCACATAATAAGTGACAATTTGAAGTGAGGAGGCCCGCCTCCATATGCAGAATATTTAAAGTAAAGAATAGATCACTGCATATGACCTATATTTCAGTCTCCAATTACAAATGCCTTGGTTAGCATGCGCTTATAAAACGTCGTTTGTTAAGTCCCTTTATATATATAAGTATACATGACATGGGTGTGTATATGACTTAATGACGTATTTGTGTATACATGACTTCATAATGACATATTTGCATGTACAACAAATGTTCAGTTGCAATATTCCAGATGTTGAATTGATCTGTAACTACAAACTTTTAAGTTTGGCAGGGATTCACGTTTTATCCATTTATGATAAATGTGCATATTTTTTATAAAACGTTTCATTTGCCGAATCATTCCATGTGCACAAATTTATTGTTTATCATTTATATTTTGCATAATGTAGTATCCCCGTAAACACTATTTATTTATCGTTTTTGTTATGTACCGAGTCGTTCATACTTACCAATCATGTGATATATATATATAGACATTAAGGCAGAGCAAAATTAATTTCTTGATTCTCAGACCACTTGTACTGAAACTTTAGGATGCAAGCAGAAATTAATTTTTTTAAAAGACCAAGATTTCTAGATTGAATACAAAATATAAAAAAAATTACTAAAGGTTAATTAACTGTTCTATTGTTTCTTTATTTTCTATTTTTTCTTAACAAGTAATAAAAGAAAGTAACATTCAATCAACATAGAAAATAAATGTAAAATATTAATAGCAACAGAAAATGAAAAAATTAGAAGCAACACAAAATAAAACACTATCATTATATCAAGTGTATGCTGAGGATTGAAGAAGATTTGAAAACCGAATTGTTAATTTGCTTTGCCTAAAAAAGTGTACATTCCATTTGCATTATGGGATATAATACCTCCTGTTTAACCAACTTAATTCCAGTCGAATTTAACAAGGATCAATTAATTTTTAAACATTTCTTCCCTATTTACAACATTAGAATGGTCCAGAACAAACTATGGATGCTGCCAATGTGGTTATAGAGGGAATGTAACGTTTAATTTTGTGTTCTATGTAGAAGTTAAGAGGTTTCTGGTCTCTCGTCAGTCTGGAATTGACCTGATTTCCCACTTTTAATTCAGTTACCCCTGAATTTTGACTGTAGACAGTCCAGTTCATTGTTTTGGATGAGTCTAAATGTGACTTTAAGGGTCAATAGGTTACAGCTTTATACACACTTGTGATGTTGATGGTGATGAGCTTCATATGATAGTAATTATTTTTATATTGTTTATTTGTAAAAGTGAATTGTAAAATTATACATATTATAATATTGCAAACCTAAATAATCTTAACAAAAGTTTTCATAAAAATGAACATAAAATATTTAACATGATGGAATGTGTTTGTTATCTGTCCAGAGTAATAGAACTTGATCTTCCTCCCCTGTCTACCACTAGATGGAGTAAGCAACTAGTTATGGAGTGTAGATGGATTCCTGACCATTACAATATAATTATCATTTATAAATTTTCTAAAGAAGACAAGAGTAAGATCATTGGAAAAAAGACATTATGAAAATAATGGTAAAGTTATTCAAGAAACACAAGAAAACAAAGTACCGGTAATATTCAAAAAGTCCAAATATACACACCAACTTAGGATAGCAGCACAGTTTATGACGTTAAACCAATAAAGGTACACAAACGGTTTCTTTACCATATTCAACCTAATAAGTGCCCAAGGTGCTTAAAAATTAGAAAAAGTAGAGAGGCTGCTTAGTAGGACCATATTACGAGTCCAAACACTTAATAAAATTAATGTAGTGTCTGCAACGCTCTCCCGTAATGGATCAGGGCTATTATATTCAGGACTGTTAGTGTTTAAAAAGAGAGGGGGTTCTGATAGGGACAAGGGCAATTACAGTATATTAATTAACTATTTGTAACCTTACTCCAATCATATTGAGATGGTGTTGGCTTGTACCAAGAGATCTGTAGTAGACATAGATACATTTCATTGGAATGTTTTAATTACAACCAAGACAAAACATTAGTGCGGCCTTCGGTAGTCAAGGCTCAAAATTATCCGTTGCTGACTAATGATTTTTGAAATATTTCATCTAGCTAGAGTTGTTTCATATTGAGTATTTTTTGGCCAATGTGTTCTGAGATTTGTCCATATCATGACCAAGGGCAATGTCTAACTCTACATTTTAAAAGCGATTTTTTACCCTCATTTTTTACTTTTTATCTCTTCAGTATTCCATAAATCTTGTTAATTAGTATGTTGCATGAAGCAACAGAAAGAATGTCATTTTAGACTGTAATTTGCTAAACAGGGTTCATTACAAGTACTTTTCAGATTAAATTAATATGTATGATATCTTCCCCATGAAAACTTTTAAAAAGTTAGCAACAATTTATGATATTGAAATCTTTATTGATTGACCACAAATGTTGAATTATTAAGTTAGGCAATATTTGAAGATCAAAAAATTTTAAATCCTACCCTCGGGTTCATGTATAGAGCTATGTTTCTTTTACCAAACATTTAATTTGGTCAATAGCATTCAAGGTCACTAACAAAGAGTTTCTTAACCTTATGCAATAAGGAAGGGACATTTTGAACCAAGGTGGATGTTCAATAAGAAATAATATTGGAATTCAGCTGCTGCTGAAGAAAAATACCAAATATGGGACTTGAGTGATCATTAAACTAAAACCCCAAAGCAAAAGTATGTTCTATTGAAAAGAAGGAAGAGATATACATGTATATGACAGCATATTAAAACATGTCTGTAAAACGTGCTCAGCACTCTTGTTTACAAGTTTCTATTGAGAAAAATTTGCTTTTAACATTAGTCTCGAACGAAAGATGAAAAACATTTCAAAAAACCAATTGAAATACAAGTTAATACAACTTATGTCGAAATCTCTCTCGTTGGCACGGATGGATTCTTTCTGTTGGAAGAAACCGGAGTGCCCGGAGGAAACCCACGTGTTCAGGTTGGCGATCCTGAGCCATCCCAATTACCACGCGGTATATCGAACCTGAGCCGCATTGGTGAGAAGCAAGTATCTTAACCACTAGGCTCCCTGAACACCTAGAATGATATCTGATTCAAAGAGACTGACCGACAACTCAGAAAAATGCCAACAAACATCAAAGGAAAGGAAGAATGATGTTTGAATCAGAGGGACTGACGACCGAAAAAAAACGTCAACAAACATCAAAGGAAAGGAAGAATGATGTCTGAATCAGAGGGACTGACGACCGAAAAAAACGTCAACAAACATCAAAGGAAAGGAAGAATGATATCTGAATCAGAGGGACTGACGACCGAAAAAAACGTCAACAAACATCAAAGGAAAGGAAGAATGATGTCTGAATCAGAGGGACTGATGACCAAGAATAAGCCCAACAAACATCAACGGGTTATATAACATGCATAACACTATAACACTAAAATATTCAAGGCCACCCTATCAAAACAATTTTTGATATGCAAGTTACTGTTGACTGATTTGCTACTTTACGTAGTAGTGACCTTGACCTTTGGATTTCACTCATAAATATTGCTGGGTTAATGCTTGTCAAATGTCTTGCAAATTTTTAGATAAATGTAACCCTTAGAAGGTTTTCAAAATTATGTCAAATTTTCCCAATTTTGCCCCAAGTGCAATCGCTGTAGGATAACAATCACTAGCACCATCATTAGAACAAATCTGAATCCAGTTCACCTATACGGAAAGCATCTTAACAAATATGGTTGACATTGGTCCAGTGGTTTTTAGAGAAGTCGTAGATATGAAAATTTACATACATGGTGATGAACTTTTACCAAAAACCTTGTAACCTTTTTTCACCCTAGGATTGAATTAATGTTTAAATAAGCTCAGTTCCCCATAACCAAAATTGATGCCAATATAAGTATTTAGCCTTATACCTTATAGTTTGTTAAATATATATTTTTGAAATTTCCCAAAAAATGTCCTAATTTTCCCCCTTTATGGCCCTGTATAGAGCCTCAAACCTGAATCTGAATTTCCTTCATCCTCGGTCGTATGTGCAGTATACTGTTAGTGTTTAACCTAGGTAACCTATTTTCAGCCCAGAGTTACAAAAGCTTTGAACATGATGATACATTTTATACTTCACAAACATACAGGTATTAGCTCTAGGTCTTCTAGTTATAAGAAGGTGTTTGAAACGTTGTCAGATTCTCCACCTTCTAGCCATCTGGAGGTCGAACCCCAGCATTTGATCAAATCTGAATCTGCTTCCCCGTTGGATACTTCCTATCAAGTGTGATTGAAATTGGTCAGTTGATTTTAGAGAAGTTGAAATTGTAAAAAGTTAACGACGACAGACCAGATGGACTAAAAGGGAAGTATTTGAACCATGCCATTGGCCTTATCTTATACAGATGCGGCTACAATATATCCTTCTCATTTATACAAGAGAGAGAGAGAGAGAGAGAGAGAGAGAGAGAGAGAGAGACTACATGACCAAATTAGAAAAACAAGCCTATTCAAACCAGACGTACATTGTTATATAGCAACAATAACAATAAAATATAATGACAGATCTGTTAAAACTGTGTGGTAGTGTTCGCTTTGGGTATTTCCCAGCATCGGTAGATTCACGGCGCCCTTCCACAGACAGGCTATACTGTAGTTTAATGTGTCAACAGAAGAGGAAACAGATCATTCTTTGAGCAGCCCTTGTCCTAAAATTATTTTGAAAGATATGAAATCATTTTGTTTTCGACTTTCACAGTACTACATACATAATGTTTCACTCGAAATCGAACAAAACTACGGTTACATTTTTAAAAATTAGATAACAATGGAAGATATATTCAATAAGTAGTTCATGAAATAGTGTGCTTCGGTCATAAGCAGTCATTTTAAAACGTATCAAATAAGGCTCTGACAATTAAGTCACCAGAATGCACCAGATGCAATGTATAACAATAATCAGGAGGACATTCCCGAAACCCCCGTTCATGGATCAGCTCGCGTTGCTCGCTTTTAGCTTCCGTTGCTCGCTTTTAGCTTCGCCACTGCAAACAAGAAAATGAGGACATTATACAGAACAATCTGATTAAAACCATGGCCATATCTACGTTGCTCCCGTTATTTGGATATCGCATCGATTCTGTAGGTGCCTCGCTGATTGACTGCTTTGAAAGGTCACGCCAACTACCTTAATAATTGGTGTTCCTCAGATCTACCTAGCGACATTCCGCGAGCAAAGTAGATCTGGTTTTAGTCAGATTGTATACAGAAGATCGTCTTCTGACAGTAATCCTAGCTTCTGTTGAAGCTCTTCGGCGTTTTATTTTCGAATCGGATATTTCATACCGCACAAGGATATAGAATATTAGATTTGAAAATAAACCGTAGAA
>JAUMGZ010195107.1:0-12930 GCA_032359645.1 Pododesmus macrochisma | reverse complement strand
CAATAAATATGACATTTATAAAAAGAAAGAATAAAATTTGTGTGAGACAACCCCGTCCCGAACCACGAAGCAGCAGTCATTAATGGACGCTTAAGACATAATTAAGTTAGAATAGACAATACTTCGGTAACTCACCGCGACAGAGCCAAAGGTGGGAGTGGAACATATTGATGGTTAAGATGTTTTTTTTAATCTTATTGGGCACAGTCTGTCGTTTAAACTGTTATTTATTTGTTAATATCTTTGAGGATCGTAACAATCGGGTTAGGTTGGAAGGGTTAAATCCAATTTACAGGTTTAAACACATACTTTAAATATTTACAATAACTAACGTCGTTCTGTGTTCTTGGTTGGCCTAGATTACTTTTGTGATGTGGTTTTATGCATGTTTTTATTATTGCCAATTGATGTTCATTGTCATCCGTTTTCCTGATTCAAATATCACCCTTCCTACATTTTCATATGCATGGTTGACATGCTTATTCATTTCTTTACAGGATAATCTGCAGTCATATTAAATTTTTGTCCGGTTTGTACAAAGGGTTGCGGACAGGGGAAGCTTTCCGCTTAGCTCCTATAGTTTTCATCTGATTTAGATCATACCTTTGTAGATAGTATGAGCATAATTGGCATATTATGTCTTCGTTCGTCAAAACCACGTGACTAATTGCAACCAAACTGAGTAGGAAATTTTCTTTGATGATGTAGATTAAGAATTATTCTAACGGTGAGGCGATGTCTCCAGGGGCGCCACGTACATGGGGACTTAAATGTGGAAAAGTTGATAAACTAGAAAACATATACAGCTAAATGCTGGCATATAAAGCAACCTTGTGACACAAAGGGAAGCGTTTGTTAAGCCATGCCTCTTCAGGTCAAAATTAGGATTTTATTTACGTTTTGGGATAAAAAATACCAACATGAGTGGAAAATTACCGAAAAACATTGTCAAATCAACAACAGACATATCTAGGGATTAATATGATGCCACAACAATCCTAAATACTATAGTTAGTTATCGTAGAACTTTCACACAGCACAACACGAAAAGTCCAACACTACAGCAAATATGTTAATTTCTAGCAATTTGGACTTGACTTCGTTAACCTCTGGGTCAATTTTAAGCAGTCTTCGTAGGAAGCATCTCTAGGGAAGGAATTAAAGTTTATTGAAATTTTGGTAGTCGACCAGGTGACCAAAATGTGAAAAAATGTCAAAATTTCTAAAATCGTCATATACACTAGAAGGCACAGAACAAAATGCTTGTATACATATTGCTATTGTCACACCGAGAACCAAGTTGTACAAGGCATGTACATTGAATTGTGGGGACAAATTTCAATACTAACATACTTATATCACTTACATGTATGGTAACTTTTCACATTTTGTCTTATCCCCAAAAATCATTTGACTAATTTTAACCGAACTTTGTTCAGACTTTTGGGCTGGGCCTCCAGATGGGCCATAATCGGGAATATATGACAATATATAAGAATCCAATAAACCAGAAAGCATCAATCTTAATTTTGCTTACGTAGTAACCTTGCAGCAGGATACACCAGGTTTTTTTCTCAAGGCATTACCATATAGTTAAACATTAGAAATGATTATTGGGATCAAAGCGCAACTCTACTTGCAATTGTATTACAAATATATGTTAACCAATTCCATTTTCGACTTTTTCAATACCATAATACTAAATTCAACCACATTTGGAAGCATTCCTAATGGAATTCAATAAAGATATTTTCAAAAGGTGTGGTTTGGCTTCCGGCGGACACCACAGGTATATTTTTATGGTCAAAAACAGGTAACTCCTATTGGGATAAGTTTAGCATTTTAACAATTATATTATAATTTGAGAGTTTTTCTATTTCTCTACAAGCAGAACGAATTTCAGACAAGCTGATAGTAGGAGTACATTTGAGAAGGGGATACAGATTTGTTTACATAATAGAACTGAATCTCTAGAGGTCACCTCAAAGGGATTGAAAATTGTAAATTTGGAAAATTTGGAAAATGTCTAATAAATATATAGAATTTCAAATGAAATTTTAATACATTTCAACAAGATAAACGTTTTATTTTCAAAATGTTACAAACTCGCAAACACGTTCAAGGTAAACTATTTATTTAAACATATAAGACACAAACCCGTACGACCACAATAACATGATTGTATATAATTTCGAATATTAAATAATATATACATATTAATATATAGGATAACATATTTATACATATACAATCAACACTGTATGACTTTGTCGTCCTTGTATTGCACATTTACCCATGAACTCAAAATGTACATTGATTTTTAAGACAACGTATTTCCAGACTGCAAATAATCTATTTCACCAGTTTAAATAACATCTTTGCCAATTTTTCATTGACATCTAAGTCAATTATTTCATGCCTTATATTATATTAAATTAAAATACATACTTATATGTAAGATAATTTTGGTTATAAATATACAGTACTATAAACACAATAAGACTTTATCGATTTTCAAGTGCAAATTATCATATGAACTCAATTTATACATTTGAACTTAAGATGGCGAATTTTCCAGGGTGGAAAAGTTTGTGTCACCAGTTTGAACAACGTCTCTGTACAATTTCCACTAACATCTCAGTCAATTATTTCATGCTTATATCCTCAAATGGATTTGATCTGCAAATATAAACATACGTAAATTTCTTGCAGACTGTCATGTCAACTTAATTAATTGTAATAAACAGCAAGTTATGACAAATGCAAACACATATTTTATATTCATTATATTATTTGTGATCAAGAGAATATAATGCAAATATAGTTTATTATGTAATATTAGCTCTTATGTCTACATATGTAAAATAAGTCACACTAAAACATATTTTTATTCTTGTGGAAATTTGACTTGAAATGATGAGGCAGCAACGCAATTGTAGTTATTTGAAGGCTTTACACAGGCGAACTATTCTGATAATACATTGTTTCCTATTAAATGTATTACATCTCCTAGACAATGATAGAGTAATATAGAATTTCATTTTCGACGAATCTTGTAAGGTGTTACCTTATGACTTCTAGTTTTGTGAAAGCAAACATTATTGGATGACAATTGTAATGATTGCCGCCTTGTGTTTATATTTAAAATATCGGTATCGTATCGCCTTCGATATGGTAAATCATTAAAGCAAGTTAATACTAAATTAAAACCATTAATGATATCTATATAGTCTCTCATTGTACAAGGATACAAATTTCTTTCGTTAGATATTTCCAAAATGTTTTCATGATATTATATCTTACTAAAATAAAATAAACTTTTGAATGTTTTTGTTGTTATAAATATATTCGATGTTTGCAAAATAATAGTTGTATTTGCGTGACTTGTTGTGGTGTATACCATCTTGCAGATCATATCGTATGCTTCTGGAATGATATATACACATTGGAATTCCAATATTTAATTACTACACAGTTCTTACTGCGTTAAAATGTCATTGCTCGACATAATAGTATGAGTATATCTACCTCCTTAAAATGTTTTTTTGGAAGAATATTTTGATTATTAATTAATCAATTAATTAGCTGATTTTTCCAGACTTTTCAAGTTAGACAAAGTTCAACTTAACTACGTGCATACATTGAACCAAATGAACGGTCGTTGAAAACCGTTGAGGTTGTCTTAAGATCATTCAAAAATATCGAGAAAGCACATAGCAATTGGAGTATACTGTTAATTTTTTCTGAAACATTTTGAAAGTAACTCCTTCACTTTGTGTTTAGCTTTTATAAATGTATCTTCCTTGCACTTCGTTTTATTTATTGATTTATAAATGAATAATTTACAATTATCAATAAAAATTAATTTATGCCATTTAGTCATTAAAATTTACATTACCAAGGAAATCAGCATTTCATACGAAGCTTGATATTTCTATCGGATATTTATCAAACTCAATATTAAATGCGCAGAGAACCTTTTAAACTAGGTCTAGATCTCTGTTCGGTGTTTTAGGAAAATATTATAAATATAACTGTTTATGAATTGACGAATTCGCTTCGTATGAAAAGAAGAAAACTTCATTAATGCAGGTAATTAGTGGTTTGTTGTCTAAGCATTTGCATTTCGTATTACAGGCATGTTACAAAAATGATAGGAAGTACAGTAAAGGTATTATTGAATCAGTAATTGTAGAAACATACGCACCTATCCATGGCACTGCTTGTTTCTGAAATTATGAATAGGAAAATCTGTTTGTGTAACCATAAACTTTACAAAAATCAAGATATACGAGACTTCTACTTCAGAAAATAAAAAGTTATTACATTAAAATGTCTTCACTAACACCAATACCTTAATTGCTTTTCACAACCTAAACAAGAAACAGACGCTGTCACAAAAAATGAATGACAGTTTATCCTTAAACTCTTCCTACTCAGGTAAAGATAAGTAGCGACACATGTACAATTCCTATCGTGTAAATGGTTTTTCTCCTTTGCTCTTCGTCACCATGGTAGCGACATATTCTTATGGCAAAACATGCTTCTCTATTAACAGTGAAATGGATGTCCATACACCGTTATGACACGGAAGCATCGCCGCGGGTGACACATGTGTAGCAGGAAACGCTTACCATATCGCTAGCACCTAGTTTCGCGTCTAGTTTTTCAATAGAAGTTCAGGATGTTTCCCTTTTTAGATAATACATGTATATTTGGTTATGTTTTCTGTATGTCTCCCAGGTTTTTCTTTTTGTTTGCGCATGTCCATGGACTTTAAACGTTAGAATATCGTCTTGGTTTTTCGTTTTTGTACTTTAAGGTGTTTTGACAAAAATTGCGTTCAACTTTATTAAAACATCATATAATGATTTCGACAATATCATCTGAACAAACATATTTGAATTGTTTAATTTCAAATGGAAACTGGCGACCATTAAATATAATGTCTTTAAGAGCTAATGTCTATGTAAGAAAACTTCGTCCAAGATTACAAGCCTGGCTACACATTTGATAAAATCATCAGACACTCGATAGAAAATGATGAACTTTTAAAGAAAAAAAGTTCTACATGTACATAGAAAAAATAAATAATACCGCTATGTAAAAGAAATGAGGAAATACTAACACATGTAATGGCATCAGAATCACAAGGACTGACGACTATATCATACAATATATTGACTTACGACAACCATCCGGCAATAAACTAGAAAACGTGATTTAACCAGTTTTTGTAGCATCAACCGTCGATATAAATGATAATGAAATATCTCAACTATTTTGGTCATTCATTTTATGCTGGTATATAACATATTCTAGTAAAATAAGATTCAAACCTCTGAAAGTATTTGTAAACATTTAGTTATTAACGCAGTCATTGACACATACCTGTGATGAATCCCATCATTTAAATTTTACCACCCATTCCTGATTTGGAATTCTGGAAACTAACTTTCTGTGACGCAGACAACAAACATGTACAGACGCATTAAACATAAATATTATGCATAGGTGTGGCATACACCTACATTTCAATATAATAATTGTATTTCGTAACGGAATGAGGATACGTTACGCGTGACAGGGCTTACCTCCATCGATTGCTGTAGTCTTTCCACTTTCAATCTCTACTTGAGTCACTACTTTACGCCTGCAAAATACAACAATTAAAGAAAAGTGGAAGAACAAATCGTGAAATAACTCAAAAAAGCAGTAGCAGATTAAGACTATGCAAACTTTATTTCAACTTGTAGCCCCATCCTAACTTCAATTTATCTTGCAATCACAAAATATGGCCACTATATAATATTTAGTAGATATTTTTCAATACTGTATACATTTGAAAGTTTAAAATTGTACATTTTTAAAGTTGATCTTGTATAATAATACTTATATTTATGGACATGTCCATTTGAGTAGTTGGATATGTTTGTCATAGTGCTTGATTAAAGTCTCTGGTTTTGTATAGCACATGACAAACATTCCCAACTTAGTGAAATGGATATTTTCTTTTTTTACTAATAGTTGTTTTTTATGTGTTATTTTTACTTTCCTATTTGTAACTAATTTTCATATTACCTACACAAAAAGGAATATATGATAACATTGAAATATATATTCAGGACTGGTATCTTTACAAATGTATCTTTGTTCAATATTATTAACAGTATGTTATTTGAAAAAATATTTAACACACACACACACACACACACACACACACACACGCACACACACATTTTGACAACAAGTTATGAATGAATGAATGAAAGCTTAATCAATAAATACAATAGACTTGAAATTCATGAAATTTTCAGAGCCATTCTATGTATCTAAGGCCTATCGTTAGTAATATGATAACATAGAGCATATAAAGTAGATAAGGTAAAGACCAAAGAGTGTAGAATAGGAAAGGATAGACCGAAAAAGTATTTCTTGTATGTGAACACTCTTAAGACTTGTAATAAAGTATAGTATCATTTTTGAACTGATACCATATTTATTCTGTACTAATATTAACAAGTATTAAAACAATTCACATCTTCTCATTATTATAGATTATTTGTCTAAAGGATTTCTATATTTATCCAAGCTGATGTTGAATTCTTCCAATGTATTTTATGAATTGGATATATATTTTCTACTTTGTATACTCCCTTTAAGAAGTTTGAAAAAGCAAACCGATTAAGTTTTTGTTCTCTACATTTTGACTTATTTATACAATTTTTTATATTAAATACAATGATTTCCCTTGTATTTTCTTCATATGTTCCTATCAAAAATTGTTTTTTATTTCCAATAATTTCCAAATGTTCTTGATGTGCAATTTGTTTTTAACTGTTCAAAGAGAACCTGTGTATATCTGCAATCCCAAAATAAGTATTCTATTACTTCTGGTACAAAAATGCAACCTGAATCATGCATCCGGTAAATATGACATTTATAAGAGAGAGGAACCAAAACTCTGTGTGAATCTGCTCAACTTTACAAAATATGCATAGATTGGTATTCTCGATACCTACTTTACAAAGAAATGCATTTGTTATAAGTACCAAATTTAGTTGTCCGCGCAATCAAATAGAAATGTTTAGCGAATTCAATTAGACGTCCATTTTGGACAACCCATGCCCATTCAGCAGAGAGAAGGTTTTTTTACATAATTCAAAATAATCCATAAACTGACTGTTTTACCGTATTATTGGTTATTCTTTTTAAGAAGAGGGAGTGAAGATCTATGATCAATAACATGTACATACTTACCTCGATGTCCTCCTCAGTATACCCACTGCAGAAAAAAATACAAGTAAATTCATATTGATCTGTAGTTAGATATTGAATTTAAAAAGAATTTTTTTACAATATAAAATTAGATTTTCCTTCGATTTGTTTTTATATTTGTTCAACATTATATTATTATATTTTATCTCAAAATAAACTTGAAACCAAACAAACACAAATTTATTTCCTTTTTATTCACTAATTGTATAGTGTGATTCAACTGGACGTTGCATCTCAAAGTATCTTTCTAAATTCAAACCTCTGGAAACTGATCCATAGTTAAAACGCACCAGAACAATAATTTTCAGTAGTATTGTCAGAATTTGTTTTACATTTACTTACATCGAAAGAATGTCACAGATGTAAGAACAATTGCTAAAAGTAACATGGCCGTCACAACAATATCAAAAGCCATCTCAGTTGTCACCATTGGCATGTCTTTATCTACATCATCACTTTGGACGGCTTTTAGTGCTACACCATCCATCAGGATTTGTTGAACTAAAAAACAATTTTTTTTATCTTATCATGTAACCATAATATCCCATCTTACAGCTCAGTTATCAATCGGGTAGATAGATTCTGGGATACGTTGGGTGACACATGTATAGCAGGAAACGCTTGCTCAATCGGGACTACCTGGTTTCGCTTCTTGTTTTGAATTTGAATATACATTGTAAGTTTATGGTGTTTGTTTTTGTAGATAATAATTAAATATTTGTTCTTTTTGTCTGTGTGCGTCTTACGGCTTTTGAATATCCTTTTACTTTTTTTTGTTTACTACAGTTCTGTATTAAAATTTTCTTTTAATACATTTCGCTTTAACTGTACTTGTCCTCTGATCACCGAGTATAACATTAAGAGTGCCGCGATGAAATAGATCTATAAAGCTACTAGTCCTTTCAGTTTTGTTTGGTCACAGCACGAAACACGGCATGCACATGGGTGTGACAACTTCCTGTGCGGGTAATTTATGTCTAGTTGGTTAAAGGATTGAAATACATTTTGTCTGTTTCATCAACAAAACACAAGATCGCGTTTCATTAATAGAAAGCGTTGCCATAAATAAAAGTGAACACATGATATCACACTTATATAAGACGGATACTTCTATAAATTTATTTATTTTTTCATAAATATTTCCCATCCTTAATCAAAACTTGGTTTTGATGTTCGATCGTGTAACAGTTGTTATTTAAATGAGAAAAGATCCAACGCAAACGCTAGAACATGTACAACTATATGTCGATATTCCCTTGGAATATGATGTATCAATATTGCGTCACACTGCAGCTCGTGTCTAACTGTTTAGGAAAACACATAGTAAAAAATTAAAAAAAAATAAAATAGCAGAATTCACAAAACGCTGACACAGGTTATTTTTGAAATATGTTATTTACATTTAGTTGTCTTTTTAAGTACGTTCCCTCGGTATTCTTAACATTGCACAAGTCCATATCCGTATATGCCGATAATAGAGGTTTTTGTTTTCGTTCATTTTTTGAACTCATGTAACTGTGGCGGCGTATGCCTCAATCGAATCACTTCGCCTTTTAATTTTCAATCGCGGGTTTGAAAATGGCGGAAATGGCCGCGTGGAGTCAGAAAGAAATTCGTTTCTGTCTTGTTTTTGTGGTTATTTCATTCTCCTGTTTTTCTTTTATGTAGCATTATTACTTAGAATAAGTTAACCAGAATGTGAACACTATCATATCACAACAAATAAGACCAGCATGTTATTATTATGTTAAAACAGGTACTCCAAGCGAACACATATTTTGGTGAAAATCATTTTCACATCATAGCTATCTAAAATATAACATAAACACTATATTTTTACCAGATAAATCTGCAACTTTTCTAGATTAATGGACAAATACGAGAGTCCAAAAGGCAAAGAAAGAGGATGCATACGATATGACAGCCATTAACACTAAAAACTAGAAGATTGTGTTTTGTGTGTTAACAACTCCTGGGAATAAGAAAGGTCAATTTATTAAATTTGATTAAGATCGAAAAAATACATGGAATTAAAGTAGTTCGTGGCTATATATAACCATTATACTTTCTGTTTTAGTTTGTGCTCTTTGCCATACCTCTATCTAATTAACTATGTTAATTGGACAGATGTTGACCTTATTCATGCAATTATACTGCACTGATCTTAATGTGTAACGGAATGATTTTGTAAAACCTATTCACCTTTGGGTACAATTAATTTCTTTGTAGAAAACACCGGTTCTCTCCCATATGTGTTCATTGCCTTACATTGGATATAACTCAATTGGTTACCATTAAATCTTCTGACAATAAGAGATCCAACGCTGACAAATCTGTATCCTTGTTGCCGATGTATTGTGTCCTCAGCTTCACTGGTTATATTCACGTTGTCCATATACCATTCTATTCTCGCAGGGGGTCTACATCTACTAGTTTGACACGTAAATATTTTTGTTTCACCTGTAGCGATTGTGACAGGATTGTCTGAAGGCAATGTGAACGTTACTGTTTCCACGGGCTCTGTGTTTGTTTTTAAAGAAGATAAAATGATGTATTATTTTGCATAACAAACTTTATACATATAGATTTACATTTATGCAAAATCCAAAATTTTCATTGAAACAATTATAATTCATCCGGCATTTTTATAAAGCAAACCTTTATTGAGTGATTTTAAAGAACGTAAAAGCAACAACTTTTCAATTTATCTGCCTTATACGTCAAGATGAAACTAAGGGAAGGCTGTATAAGGTATGGATATATAAAATTGACAGTTTCAATTTTTATCGTCAATAATATAAATGAATGTAAATTTTACCAGTAACATTGACAATGATCTCGTTGCTTTCCACCCGGAATGTTTGTCGATTGTCATCTTGATAAACTGTATAACACGCCCACACAGATCCATCTTCATATAAAGACATGTTTTGAGCGGGAATCATCACGTGGATTGTATGGTCCACACTCTCACACTTTACAGCATATTTACCATTAGATATATCTTCTTGTTTGCATCCGTTTTCATCGTAGAGATATGTGACAATACCATGACCATTACTTGTCATTGCTATCCAGGCTTGACGCAATGTAACGTTAACAACAAATGAACAAGTTAAAGTTAAACTTTGTCCAACGTATGCCACCGATTGTTGTGCTGACAACGTCACATTCGCTTTCTGAGCTACATGTGAATAAGAAACAATTCTGTACACTGAACGTTAAAATGACAAGTAACAAGGTTGGGGATGTTTCGATCACCATCCCGTCAATTGCAAAACTAGGTTTGAATATTCCCTAGTTGTAAACATATATAATTGAACTAAACAACATTCTTTATACACACAAAGCCGAAAACAACGTTTCAATGTTATTTTCTTTATTGCGATTATAAACAATGTTGTTTGAATACACGAGGTAGGCAATCATTAGCTATGTAAAGTTTATATAGTTTATATAAAGAAGATCGATGTGATCAACAACAAATTTAGTAAAAATATGCAACTTATCAAAGACCGAAAAAATCCAATTGCAAGGCACTATTTACAACTCATAAGTTCATAAACAGAGGTAATGTAAGTAAAATACATTACAATGAATACATATGAACTAAAAATTAATATCCCTCTAAATGCATCAATAATTCTTAAAATGGTAAAAGTAAAGCAATATCACTAACAATTTGACATCCTTTTTTCATGTGCCAACACAGAAAGTTACCAATAATATATGGCATGACAAAACAACGTGCTGAGTTCCACGGAACCTCCCTCTCACCCCGTCCAATACGTCAATGTCCAGAGTTGTCAAACTAGAACACGCATGCATAGGCGTTACTCTTCTAACTTCTAATTTGGATATACATCTCAGAGTTTTTTTATTAATATCATCAAATTGTTCATGTTGTGACTATGTATTCTAAAGACAAAAGGAACAATTTCATCCTAAAGTGTTCGCATGCCTTCGGCAAATACATAATCAACACTCGGTAACAGTTCAGTACAAAGTAACTGTTTTTGACCAAAATTGACCAAAATTCCCTAATAGATTAACTGAAACATTCCTTTAAACGTACCGTGTTATTGAAAGCAGCATATCCGAAAAAACCATGACGTTTTTCAGAGAACAGAAATGCGTAGACATAAACAAAGAAATGGAAAAATGGTGTCGAACAAAGACCTTCCCCTAAATTAAATATCTAAATTATTTTAATTAATTATAAAACAGAAAGATCACAATCTTCTATTTATAATTAAAATTCTGAAAGCTTCCAGTGTTTACCAACTAACAGAAAAGTATCCCTTTTAATATCAGTTAATCGATTATTATTCAAAATATAACACGTTTTTTAAGAATACAAAAATGCAACCTGAAAGAAATAATAATAGGTTTGTTTGTTCTGTTACATTTAAAAACTAGCTGAGTACATATATTAATACATACCCGCTGCTGAAAGGAAGATGCCAAATATAATGGAACACACTGTGTATATGTTGAAAACGCATTCCATGTTGTCTAGGGCTGTATAACTAGATGGTGCTTTAGGTTAACACTGCTGATATATCCTAGCTACCGCTCCCTTTAACTATAAGTTGACACTGCTCTACGAAATGTTCGATCGATCATTACTATTGTATTGCATTAAAACGTATAACCAGGTCCTATATTGATGGCGGTTGATTCGAAGCTAGGCATTGATTCTTGGACGAGGTCCGCGCACAAACAAAAACTGGCTCTTTCCTCTTTAAATATCATATTTATCGGAGGAATGCTTCAGATTGCATTCTTATAGATATCATATTTGATAGTGACTTGTTTCTTAACAGTGGGAAGGGTTACCATACATCGGAATGACACGGAAGCATCATAGTGGATGAAACATGTGAAGCAGGACATGCTAACCATATCGCGAGCACTTGGTTTTGCTTCTTTTTTTTATAATAGAAGTTCGTTTTTAGTTAGAAAATGTATATTTGGTTCTTTTTTCTGAGGGTGTCCCACGTTTTCCTTGTGTTGCCCATGTTTATGGACTTACAGCTTTTGAATACAGAATTGTATTTTTATTTCTTTTATTCAGTTTTCAAGTTTGGGTTTTCACTTTTGCTGGATGCCTAGCCATCCAACTAGCATTTTGTTTCCGAACATAAGTTATACTGATCAATCTTCCTAAAATCATCTCTGTTTGTGTGTTCTTTATTTATTGTTGGTCCATAACACGCTTTCCGTCATTTATAAGTTATTGATCAAAAAGATATGGTGTCATACTCGCATTACCAGTAAATTCACAGCAACGCTTGAAATCTTTAATGTGGCAATCTTATATAGATATTATATTGAACTTAGGCCTGATTCAGATTGTAAGTTAGTATTGTAATTATTGCCGAGATATAAAAAGACTAGAAATTTACTATCTAAAATATTTGATCACCAATATTATTTTTTGTTTTGTTTCAAATAATGTATTACGCGTCTTGCAGTTATTTTAGACAAAGGAAAGTGTTAAATACCATTCTTAAAACAAATTCATGGGCGATTTCCCCTTATCGTTTGGATTTTTATTGACAATTGATGTTTACGGTTAGTTGTTGAGATGATTTACAGCGCCATGAAGTGTATTTATTAAATTTTTAAATGTATGTTTGTACTTAAGAC
>JAUMGZ010195096.1:0-12930 GCA_032359645.1 Pododesmus macrochisma | reverse complement strand
CAGTGATTGGATGCTAATCACTACAGGAGTACGAAATTAGAAAAGAAACTGTCCAAAGTATATCGACCTTGAAATTTGGTGATTTAAATTTGAGTGGTGAATGAAGTTTGCCACAAAATTAAAGGCCAATAACTGTTGTCGAGTAAATCGTTATTTTAGTTTTTATATATTGAAACGAGACAGCTGTGATCGCCAAATGAAAAGGGTTATGACCAAATAAACACAAGTGTTAATCCCCAAGAATGAATGGGGCATATGACAAAAATATACAAGTTACATAATGTTCAGCATATCAAATGTATGTTATTTACACAGACCACAAAACGAAAAATAGAAAAACCTTGTTTTTAAGGTTTAAAATGCATTGTGGAAATTACGAAGCTAACCGCATAAGACTTCTGATATATCAATTTCACGATTGTGAGGCCCTAAGCCTGCTTTTGTACAACAGACAGCGTAGGACATCTACATTTTGTAGACTAAGGGAGGCTTGAAAATGAAAGCATTGCCCTATATAACAAAAGTACATAACTAATTGTATGTATATACATATGTGGTATCACATTTTGTGACACCCAGCTTCCGTAACAGCCGACCGCATCAGACATTCGGCTGTAAGGGAGGCTTCGAATGATCGGAGTTGCCCTATATAACTAATGTACTTTAACATGATTGTCTTGTATCCGTCTTCCATGATGGCCGACCGCATAAGACACTCGACTATAAGGGAGACTTCAAATGAACGCATTATTGACCTAATAATAAAAAATTTACTAAGAAGGTTGACCAGTATATGGACATCACGTTTTGTGACACCCTGTTTCCCCAACAACCGACCGCATAAGACACTCGGCTGAAAGGGAGGAGTCGAATGAACCGCGTTGATCTATATACCAATGTACATAACATTGTCTTAAATGTCAATGTCACCTTGTGACACCCTGCTACCATGAGGGCCGACCGCATAAGACACTCACCTGTAAGGGAGGCTTCAAATGAAAGTATTGACCTATATAACAAAAGTACATAACAAGATTGACAATTAGGATACTGCTTGAACATACCACCTCATAAGGCATTGCCAAAGTGAAAACTAGTGTATTTAGAAATCTATTAACTAAAATGCTGGTGGTATGTGAGCGACATATAACTTGACGAGCATGCCATATGCTCATAATACTACAATGTAGTATCACAATTATATGTAAGTTTATTCACACACTATTCTTCAACCCATATGTCACTCTAATAGAGCATGTTGTGCCCTCTTGATAGTAGACCTTGGTGTGTGTATATATCTAAGATAGCTTTGTGAATGCCAACGACCTAAAGTCTTTATCATATGATCCTCTACCTTGGAGGCAGCCGATGTTGCTGCTCCGATTCTAAAGCTGTGACCATTGTATTCAGATGGATTGTATCCCAAGGATTCCAAGACTGACTTGATGCAAGCTATGAAATAAGAACGCGACAGTGGGTTACCATCGGGGAGGAGAAAAAGTGGATCCAATGGACCATTGGGTAGCAAAGGCATGCGAAGTTTTAGAAACTTGTGTAACAAAGACACAGGGCATAAAACATCTGGCGTAGCGAATAAAGGTATGTCTACCCCTAGCCTGAAAGGATCAGTCTTGGACGCCTTGAGATGCAGATTGGCTGAATCGTGCTCAAAACTGATATCATTAACACAAAGATTTGCCTGTGGATCAAAGTGTTTAACATTTTGTACCGTGAACTCTCCACAACGTAAAAACCCAAAAAAGGCTATGACACATGCAGTTTGTATGAGAACATCAATGTAAGGACAGAATTTACCAGAAAAAAGAATTTTACACATATCTCGTAAAATAAAACTAGTTATAGGTAATCTAGTCCGTGTTACATTCGACTGATTCTTTTTAATGCCTTTAAGTAACATTTCCAGTCTGGGCAGCGACGCTGTACACTGGTGTGAAAAAATATTGACTTTATTAGACTGCAGATATCTGAATCTGATACCACAGTTGTACAGTTTGATGGTGGAATGTTTGAGTCCCTGTTGTTTATGGCAATATGTAGCGAAATTCACAAGCGTTTCTTCACTTAGTGGAGGCATGCTGTCAATCAGGGGAAAGCCGGACATTAACATAAAGCGTTTGTACAGATTAAAACCACAATCGTACAATTCCCGTGTTTTTAGTGAGATGGATTGTGATAACAGTCTCTCTGTGTCCTTTATGAGATTGGAGGTTTCCACATGACCTCTGTAAATGGAGGGACGATTGTCTGGGTCAAATCTGCCTGAGGAGCTGCTTCTCTGAATCTCTGGAAATCAAAACGAGAGAGAGCATCACTAGCAACGTTACTAACACCAGGAATATGTCTACTATGAAAAGTAAAGTTATGTTTTGCTGCCAGATAAGTTAATGTTCTCATGATTTTCATGATATCCTGGATTTTAGATCTGCCTTTGTTGAGAATATAAACAGTGGATTCATTGTCACACATGAAAATAATACGCTTCTTGGACCATTCATGACTCCACAAGTAAGCAGCAACAACTATTGGGTAAAGTTCCCGAAAGGCCATAGACATGTCTGAATCCAAGTTATTAGGTAACTCGGCGGGCCATTTATCGCTAAACCACTTTGTCCCATATATACCACCAAAACCGAAATTTGACGAGGCGTCTGTGTAAAGCTGAATGTCGGAGGCACACGTAGAAGTGGTTTCGTAAAAGAAGGAGACGCAATTCCATTCTTTCAGGAAATAATACCACATCTTTAAATCGTCGCGACACTCTTGTGTAAGATTAATGAAAAATTGCAAGTGTTTGACTCGGGTAGAAAGATTAATAAGGTAAGTAACAAACGACCTACCCGGTATAATGACTCTGGCTGCGAAATTAAAATGACCTAAAAGTTGCAAAAGTGTTATTTTCTTTACGGAGCGTTTATCTAACAGTTGCTCGATGAAATTAATAATCCTATTGACTTTGTCTTCTGGTAAACGTGCTTCCATTTTAACAGTGTCCAAGATTATACCCAGGTATTCCAGGCAAGTAGTAGGTCCTACAGTCTTTTTGGTTGACAAAGGAATATTGAGTCTGCCGAAGATTAAAGTTAATAAAGCCATGGTCTTATCCCCGTTACTGTCTGGAGGCTGTACAGTCAAGAAATCGTCAAGCAAATGAAATATTACGGGGATCTTATAATTGTTTAAGGCAATCCAACAAATAGCTTGTGAAAGGGTGTCAAAAATTTTTGGTGACGAACGTGATCCGAAACATAACCTAGTGTAAAAGTAGTAATGGCCTCTCCATCTCAAACAAAATAAGTGATATTGATCTGCCCTTATAACTATTTGCTTGAAAGCATCGGTAATGTCTGTTTTGTTTAATATTGTACCGGGGCCAAAACGCTTTATGACTTTAATGGTATCATCGATGCGTACATAAGAAAGAGAACAAAGCTCTTTATCTATCAACTCATTGACACTTGGATTGTTTACGTCGTCATGAGGGGATGACAGGTCTAATATTAAACGTTTTTTACCCGAGTATTTCCCTACTGCTAAACCTATAGGACTGACCCTATACTGTTTAAAAGGGGGTACTTTGAGAGGTCCAATTAAGTAACCTTTGCTTACTTCGGAGGCTAAAAGAGAGTCCACTGCCTCAGGATCCTTCAATGCCGACTGCAAATTTCTACATTCTTTAGTGGGTAGATTTGTCTTGGAAACCAATGTATCAAAACCGCAGCGTAACCCATCTACCAAATATTTAACGAACACTCTATCGGGGTGATTACTCAATTCGTCTTCAAGCTGAGAGACGTTAATAGGGCTCGGACAAGGTTTAAGACTGGATTCACTGGTCGTATTGACTAGTCAACGAGATTCCCCCTGTGACATTTCCTTATTACTGCTGTTAGCTTGATTTGGACCATTACCCTTAGAAACACAGTTTATGGATCCATGGTTGCGGGATTTACATTTTAGACAGGCATGCATATAGAGACAGTTTGGTCTTGGACAGGAACTGTAATTAAATTTATTGCAGACCTCTTTACCCCCTATGTATGTTATCGACTTCCCACTTTTATCTTTATTTTTATCAGTGGAGTCATAGTCTGATCTAGGGTATGCACTGGAATATCTCTTACCAGAAGACAAGTTTGAAGCACGGGCTTTTTGCTTGTGCGGATCACAAAATCGCGACGTGTGTTCAAAACTACCGCAAAAGTTACACGCGATGCTCGGTGTGCCGTGGGTCACCAGATTCAACAGACGCTCGTCAACTCTCGACCAGTTGATCACGACATTATGTTCCAGTATTGCGTTGGCAGCCTTTTGGGCAAACATTTTGTGATACACGTAGAAAAATGCCCCGTAATGTGTGTTAATGTCATTTATGTCATTCTCATATTTCTCTAATTCATTGAACCTCTGTGGGTACGCATTACATATAATACTGCGGTATTTTCTAAAAGCTCTGTTGAATTCCTGGATATTTAGATCATGATCTAGGCGGAAGTCTCTTGGTCCTGACAATTCTACAGTCAAACCCTCAGATTGTATACTCTTACATTGAGGAATTTCCGTAATTGAAGACAACAAACAGGCCAGGTTTACATATTTGCCCTCCAGAATTTGCTTTCTCAGGGCTTGCGTGACGTTGTCCATTGCCGGCAAATCTTCTGAGTAAATGGGGCCGTTCGCTTTCAATATTTGTCGTTCATAAGTTTGTTTACCTGAGTTAAAGTTCGTACCTGTTGCGTTATCACACGTGGTGTTTAGGACGGTCGAACTTGGAGTTGGCGTTGAACCGAAAGTTGCGAGGGACGCAGTTGATAAGTTGTAGCCGGCACTGGCGGCAGAGGGAGCTTTTTCGAGTCCCGTTACACTGTGCAGCGATCCACTTGTTGAAGACTCCCTATTAAGTATGGTGTCCATAACCTTTGACATCGATGAAATGGCCTCTGTAGCCGTCTTTAAGGCGGAAGTGGTCTCGGCCAGCAATGTTTTGTTTTGATGTCCGCCATCTTGGAGACTTGCTCTAACGAGATCACTGCGCGTGACGTCACGCTCCTCTGTTGATATCAATGGCGGAGAAGTAGTTCCAATTTGAAAGTTTTCTTCATCGTCATTTGGAGTGGATAAAATTGTCTCAGTCCGATTTCCTGTTGCTATGTCTCCACTTGTATCGGCATTTATATCAATAACTGTTGGACGATGTGCTTCTAAATTTGTTGTATACAACTGCCTAAGAATGTCAGTTTTCCAATTTACGCTGGCCACAATTCCCAGTTTGTCTAATTCTTCAACAAATCTCTGTTTTTTCCAATTATGAGGATTTTCTGGATCCAGATTTCTTTTCCTGGGGTTTGAAGTCATTGTGAATTTGTAGTCCTAAATCGTTACAAATTTTTGTAGGCGATCATCTCATAAACTTTGATAAAGTCCCCATTGTTTATGCAGCTAGGCCAAGCGTGCGTAGTTTACGGAGCGTTCCTTTAATAATCCATAAAGGGTACTCCTCTAGAAACACTCAGTAATGTGAAGACTGAAGTTTAACTGCTCATTAAAACATCATTCACGAAGTATAATGTTCATGATTACGACGTAGTGAAAAATAGAATAAGTACTGAAATAACTTGAGTGACCACTCTGTTGCTCGATAAGCTGAAGATGCTGTGAAGTCACGTGACAATAAAGGAATGTGCGTCTATCTGGAGTCGAGGGGCTCCCGAAGGGTTATCGGTAATGGGGACTGGTTGTTGTTATATAAACTACATTTATTACATAAATTACATTCTAAAACAAGCCAAAAAAGTCTACATTTCATTCCAAAGAACTAGAACCTTAACCATAAAATAAAATGAATTATTTTTTTATATTTATCATTTCCACTATAAATTTGCTAATATAGTATACTCATTCTGTACGGTTATTGAGTGAAACTGTAACTGATCTATATGACCCTTTATTTACATCTACTATGGGGAAGGTTTTTAGTTCCAAGGTTACAATGTAGGATTGTTGTTCCTTCTAAGGCAATGTTGATCAAGTCCGCTTCCTTTGCTGTAATTGTAGCATAGTTTTGTTTACATCTACTATGGGGAAGGTTTTTAGTTCCAAGGTTACAATGTAGGATTGTTGTTCCTTCTAAGGCAATGTTGTTCAAGTCCGCTTCCTTTGCTGTAATTGTACATATGTAGCATAGTTTTGTAGAAAAGCCTTCATAAGTTAGGTGCTGCCTCGATGATGCAGACACAGCTAACCAGTGTATAAATTCATGTGCAATGCTGTGTCAATGTAAAAAACATATTCAAAACATACAGTGATAACGTGTTGATATAAGTGAATCAAATATTTATTGAAGTCCTTAATTAGATACGTTACAGCATGTGACGATGATAACTTGATATGAAGTGGTAAAAGGCTACAAAAAAACAAGAGTTAAATTTATATTTACTATCATTGCATACTGTCTGAAAGATAATAACAATAATCAATAGTGTAAACGATTATTTGAAAATTACGTTGCATAAATGACAGCTACATTCAATGAAAATATTGAGTTGGCAAATCTAGTATGTCCCTACCGATATTCCGTAACTTAAGTGCAAAAATATGACAACTGCATAACAAACATTAAATACTGATGCTTTATCAACCTAATCTTTTGCATTATGACTAGAACATTGTAAAGTTATAAGATAGATAATAATAAAACTTATACTGTGGCCTGACAAAGTTAAAAAAAAGAGTTAACAATTAGAATGACCAGTGCAAAAAAGTGGTTGTTTATGTAGGATAAACATGTGAATATCTAAAACGCGAAACCAAATTTCGGAAACTGAAATCCAGAATGCATGATTGAAGCTAGGCATGCATTAGGTGTGGAGGAGGTACTACCTCGTGGAGCTACATGTATGTTTGCAATATTCATCTAATCATTTGCACTTGTAGATTGCATGAAATGTTGCGACGTTCCCCTTCTTCAATCAATCTCTCATCCCAAACATTGGACCTATGTTCATGCACAACAGTCAATTCTTCCACCATCCTGTCAGTGTCACTACTTGACAACCTCCTTCAGTTTCCATTTTTAACATTGTCCTTGTAAATTTGAATACCGGTAAGTACTGCTTTCGATAAAGACGATTTAGTGGCGTTGAACCAAAAGTTGCGAGGGAGGCAGTCGATAGATTGTAGCAGGCTCTGGCGGCAGAGGGAGCTTTCTCGTGTCCCCTTATCCCGTTATTTGTTATCCATCCTGTTGATTACAATGGCGGTGAAGTAGTTCCAAAGTTTTCTTCCAAGTTCGTCATTTGGAGTGGCTACAATTGTCTCAGTTAAATTTTCTGTTTCTATATCACCACTAGTACCTGCATTTATATCAGTAATTGTTGGACAATGTGTTCATAAATTTGTTGTGTATTACTGCCCAAGAACGTCAGTCCTCCAGTTCACACTGACCACAATTCCCAGTTTATCCAATTCTTCTACAAATCTGTTTTTAGTCCATCTGGACCAAAGGTCCAAAGTGGACTTTTCTCATACAAATCCTGTCCGTCGTTCGTTGTCCGTCCGTCGTAAACTTTTCACATTTTCGACTTCTTCTCCTAAACCACTGGACCAATTTCATCCAAACTTGGTAGGAATTATCGCTAGGGGATGGGGATTCAGATTTGTTAAAATAGGGGTTGGGCCCCCAAGGGGTAACACTAGGAGGCCAAAAAGGGGAACTTTTGACAAAACTTCAAAAATCTTCTTCTAATAGAATAGAAGGCCTAGAGCTAAATGTTTTTGGTATTTATAAACTTTAGGGCATGGGGAATCAAGTTTGTTCAAGGCATGACCCTGGGGTCAAAAATAGGTTACATGTTTTTGGGTCAAAGTTCAACACTATAGCAAATATGTTATCTTTTCATATTTTCGACTTCTTGTCCAAAATTACTGGAACAATTTCATCCAAACTTGGTAGGAAGTATCCCTAGGGAAAGGGGATTCAGATTTGTACAAATGAAGGTTGTTCAAGGCGTGACCTTGGGGTCAAAAATAGGTTACATGTTTTGGGGTCAAAGTGCAACACTATATATATATATATATAGCAATCATGTTAAGTTTTCACATTTTCGACTTCTTGTCCAAAATATCTGCTCCGATTTTATCCAAACTTTGTAGGAAGTATCCCTTGGAAAGGGGATTCAGATTTGTGGAAATGAAGGGGCTGGGCCCCCAGGGGGCGCCACTTTGAGGTAAAAAAGGTTGAAAATTTGATAAAATTTCAAAACTTTTCTTCTTATAAACTAGAAGGCCTAGAGCTTAATGTTTTGGTATGTAGTCATTTTTGGGGAATGGTGAACCAAGTTGTTTCAAGGCGTGTACCTTGGGTCAAAACTGGGTTACGCATTTTGGGGTCAAAGTTCAACACTATAGCAAATATTATAACTTTCCCATTTTTGACTTCTTGTCCAATATTTTATGGACCAATTTAATCAAAATTTGGAAGTAGTCATCCCTAGTAGAAGGGGGCTTAAATTTGTTCAAAAAAGGGGCTCAGCACCCAGGGGGCGCCACTATAGGGGCCATAATGGGTCAAATTTGACAAAAGATAAAAAAAATCTTCTTCTAATAAACTGGATGGCCTAGAGCCTAATGCTTTGGTTTGTAATAACTTTAGAGAATGGAGAATCAAGTTTCTTCAAGGCATTACCCCGATGTAAAGAAAAGGTTACACATTTTGTGGTCAAAGTTCAACACTATATATAAATGGCAACTATGATACTTTTTCACATTTGCGACTTCTTGTCCAACACTTCTGGACCAATTTCATCAATCTGGGAAGATGTCATCCATAGGGGAAGGAGACTCGGATTTGTTCAAATGACGGGGCTAGGTACCTAGGGAGGGTCACTTGGGGGCCTAAATGGGGAAAATTTGATAAAATTTGAAAAATCTTCTTATAAACTAGAAGGCCTAGTGCATAATGCTTTGGTTTGTAGTAACTTTGGGGCATGGAGAACCAATTTGTTCAAGGAGTGACCCTAGGATCAACATATTCAAATGCCAATCCAGATAAACGTTAAGGCCCCATGGGCCTCTTGTTTCATTTGGAAATTTGTGACTTTAATCTAGCGTTAAAAATTGTAATTACACTAGCCGTGTTGTGGTGTTTGTATTTACTGGCAGTATACTTACTGTCAATGTTTATCTGATGTTTTAGCGCTGTCTTGGAAAACACCCGTTTTATATGTGTTTAAATTAAAGAATATTTGAATTAATTATTTATTGTTAAATGATTATGATTGTATCTTGATTCTAATGATCGATGTTGGAGAAATACAACCAAAGATCTCGCATTGTCAGTAAAAGGTTAATGGCGACAGTATACGTATTTGACCCAAACATATCGGATCTTAGGGCAAGATTAAACGAATCTTCCATCTTTTAAAGGAATATAACATTTGGGTTAACATTTCAGTGTGTGCCCTGTTTGCGATAGGAGGGCGTTGGCTTCACGTTGGTTTGCTTCTTTTACTTGAATAATATCGCATAGTTGCCAACTCTCCCTATTTAGGAGGGAGTCTCCCTATTTTTCACACACTATTTTCACTTTTGACATCAGTATAATTCCTAAACCTTGCTTATCAACTTGCTTTTACTAAGTGCATTGCACAGGACTGCTTAAATGAGGCAGTTTACACTACTATTTTGTCATATAGGGCATTATATATAGTGATTAAAGACATTTAAAGATTTTGCTACGCGTTTTCTCCCCTATGAAAATTTCAAAAAGTTGGCAAGTATGCTTTAGGGTCAAAAATAAAACAACTGGACCAATTTCATACAAACTTACTAGAAGGCACCCCTTGGGAAGGGGGGTTCAGATTTGTTCAAATGATGTAATTCAGATCCCAGGGGCGACTTTTGAGGGCCCCTTATGGGGAAAATTTGAAGAAAAAAAAAATGAAAATTCTTCTTATAAACAAGATAGCCTAGAGCTTAATGGGTTTGTATGTAGTAACTTTAGGGCATGGAGAACAATCATTGTTCAAAGTGTTGCCCTTGGGTAAAAAATATGATACACCTTTTGGGGTCAAAGTTCAACACTATATATGTATATTCATTTTACAACAAGTATGTTAACTTTTCACATTTTCGAGCCCTTGTCCCAAGCTACTAGACCATTTTCATCCAACATTAGTAGCACTTATCCCTATAGCTATGGGAAGGGGGTTCAGATTTGTTCAAATGATGAAGTTAAGTCCCCAGGAGGTGCCATGTAGGGCCCAAATTAGGGAAAGTTTTACAAAATTTCAAAAATATTCTTATAAACTTGAAGGCCTAGTGCTTAATGTTTTTGTATGTTAAAACTTAAGGGCATATAGAACCAAGTTCGTTGAAGGCATGACCCTGGGGTCAAAAGTATTCCAATGCAAAAATTAACTTAAGGCCTATTTTAATCAGATGAATGTTAAGCCCAATGGGCCTCTTATTTTCGTTGTAATTAGTCAGACATTGAAAAAGTTGTGTTGCTTGATTTTGTTATGCAAAATATACCTCTGTTTTACTTTTAAGGATATTGGTAACATATATATGGGTCAAGCTTTGGCATATCTGGCACTGTTGCAGTCAGGCAGGTTATGTACGGTAAGAATGTAGAGAAAATACCTGTAAAAACAATAACTTCATTCTGAAAATTTAAGAGAACAGTGAAGAGTTTAGTGTTTTAAAAAAAAATTATTATCTGTTGTGAAGTAATTTTTCTTGGTGTTCAGTAATGGTTTCTTTATATCACACCAACTACAAATACCATGATTACAAAGAACATTTTGTATGACGATCTGTTTATAATGTAAGGATGTCAGACAAGTACATGTTAATATACATGTACATGTACGAGGATTGTCTGTAAAGTTTGTAGACTCACTCTATTAAAGCTTGATTAATAACTGAAACATATTTTTGACATTATATTCTTATAATATATTATTAAATGTTTGATTTGGTAAAAAATTGCACATTTAAACCAAAAATATCATCATTTAAAAAAGATATGTCCAACCGACCGGAGCATCTTTCTTAAAATTCACGACATCATAAAACGTGAACATAGAAAACGTCACAAATAGGCTACTGCAGTATAACTTTTTCGATATATGTCCGTCTTTGATCTCATTTTATTAAGTCATGCACTTTGGCAATAACGCCTAAAGAGTTTTTAAGAAATGGGCGTCCAGTCCCATTTTCATCATTCACAGAATCACTCCCACTTGAAAAGGGATTGTAACACTTCAATACCAATGCCTGTGATACGTTTGCATGCTCTGAAGATTTTCTTATAAATTTAAAAGTCTCTGTAGATGTTTTACCAACACTATGAAGGAAAACAGAATTTATGTGTTGCTGCTCCATTCTGGAGTCTGATGTCATCTTTTTGGGCTTTTCTAGAGAGATATTTGTTCTCGGTTTTTATCGATTTCCCTGTTTTCTGAAAGGAGCTCAACTGTAAAATTTGGAGAATATTGCGTCATCAATACTCTACTCTGGGCGCTAATATTAAAATTTCACAATTTTTAAGTAGACCGTTTTATTTCAAATTTTTGTATTGTTTAATACTGCTCTGGTATACATGTATGTTAATCGGCTGTATTAATTAATTAATTATTCATGCTTTATTTTAATTGCAATAAATTGACAATATATTTCCTCATATTTGATATAAAAACACTGTATGGTAAATATAAAATTATATTGTTAAAACGTCACATAACAAAATAAATAAGACAGTCTATAACTTTTCGGACAACTCTCGTATTTGGGGTGGGTGTAATGATTATCATTTAATGCAAACCGAATTTCTATTATGCTATATTACAATATTTTAAAGCACTTGAAATTGTATAAAATATATAATTTTCTATCCTAGCCTGTTTAAATGTATTTTTGCGTGATTTTATTTCAGGACTCCACTGACAATGTTGTAGAAGTCATACAGTGTGTGGCAAATCTAAAGTCAAAGAGGTCATTTTTACAACAAATGTGTACCAATGCCATTGGCCTGGGTATATCACAGGTTTGTTTCCCATGAAAGCAGAATTTAGGGTAAAAGTGAGATTTACTGAAATCAAAGGTTCATGGTCACGAAAGATAATGAAAAATGTTTGTTTCAAGTAAGGGTTCATCTATATTCAGTCAGAAGAATGGATATTTTCCCATATGCAATCTTGTCCATCTTGTACATCATTGTCTAATGTTTCAATTTCACATTTTTGACTTCTCCTCAAAAACTACTGGACACATTTCACTCAAATTTTGAAGGAAGCATCTCCTGGTGAAGAGAAAGAAAATAATTCAAATGATTGACTTGGCCTACAGGTTCAGCTACTAGGATACCAAAATGGAGAAAATTTGACCATTTTAAAAAAAATTATACTAACAAAACTATTAGAAGGCCTAGAGATTATTACTTGCATACATAGTAACTTTGTGGATGGAAAAACCAAGTTTGTTGAAGGCATTACTCTGGGGTCAAAAATAGGTTACACATTTTTGGTATCAAAATACAATGCTTTTGGTGTACTGCACATATATTAACTTTTCACTTTTTTAATTTTCCTCCAAAACCACTTGACCAGTGTCAACCAAACTTGGTAGTAAGCATTCCTAGGGGAAGGTTATTTAGATTTGTTCAAATGATAGGGTTTAGCCTGCAAGGGAAATTTATTCTTTTTTAGTCCATCTGGACCAAAGGTCCAAGGTGGACTTTTCTCATACAAGTCCTGTCCGTCCGTCCGTCCGTCCGTCTGACGTCGTTAACTTTTAACATTTTCGACTTCTTCTCCTAAACCACTGTACCATTTTAATCCAAACTTGGTAGGAAGTATCCCTAGGGGAAGGGGATTCAGATTTGTTCAAATGAAGGGGCTGGGCCCCCAGGGG